>JAOYSI010002839.1:4148-15667 GCA_025775065.1 Hiodon alosoides
AACAGAATGATAATTCACACCACGGTGCGGTGGTAACAGAATGATAATAATTCACACCACGGTGCGGTGGTAACAGAATGATAATTCACACCACGGTGCGGTGGTAACAGAATGATAATAATTCACACCACGGTGCGGTGGTAACAGATCCAATTAATTTACTCCAGTAACTCCAGAAAAAATGATATGCCGCCCTCTCCAACAATGCACCACAACATTGGAGACATGCTATCCTATGGTCTGCTAATCCACAGATTTAATATGAAGTCATTAAAAATTCTGAAGCAACAAAAATAAGGTAAAAATAGTTCATCTGTGGTAATAAGCCAACCATTTAACTAAATCTAATTAATGTGAGCCATCTCATCCTGGATTCAATCACTCTTAAATCAAAATCACTTAAACAGTTTTAATGGAATATACTAAATGATTATATGAAGCTTCTTCAAACAGAAAAAATCTGAAGACATTCATCCTTTTATCCTGGTTTATCGAACATTTAGCACATTAGTTTAATGGCAGATTTAAAGAACATTCTCTTTAGCCCAAGGGTATAGAAAAAATACCAAGTGCTGCACCACCACCCTGCACCGCTCTGTGTCTGACCGTGCTGCACCGCTCTGTATCTGACCGTGCTGCACCGCTCTGTGTCTGACCGTGCTGCACCGCTCTGTGTCTGACCGTGCTGCACCACCACCCTGCACCGCTCTGTGTCTGACCGTGCTGCACCACTCTGTGTCTGACCGTGCTGCACTGCCACCCTGCACCGCTCTGTGTCTGACCGTGCTGCACCACCACCCTTCACCGCTCTGTGTCTGACCGTGCTGCACCGCTCTGTGTCTGACCGTGCTGCACCGCCACCCTGCACCGCTCTGTGTCTGACCGTGCTGCACCACCACCCTGCACCAGAGGGTCCACGCCCGCCGGAAGAGAGCCCAGACCCTAAACAACTAGACTGTGAATCTTTCCTACATGGTGATAACTTGTGAATTGTGAGTATAAAATGGTTCATTTCTGTGACTTCTCTGGAGCCTACACCAATATATTCACTGCCTATGAGCAGTTTTACAGCTGCAAACACACGGAACACATGGCTATTTTGTGTTTGGCTGAGTTTTCGACTTTAACTGCATCGCAAAACCTTTTACTCACATACTCTATCAATAAAATGACTACGCGGAAAAAGATTATTCATGTGTAAATACCAATGCATTGCAAACAGCCTGGAATAAAGAAATCTGGAATTCTTTATACTTACTTACTAACTTACCTACTTACTAACATAAATAACATTCTTAACAGTGATCTTAACAATAATTATCTGATTATTCAGATCATTACATGTTAATTGTATATGAACTTTTGTATATGTATTGTATATGAAAGCATTTGCATGAATTTAGAATAAATCAAGTGAAACGTTAATAGCTAGTTATATAGTATGAATTTTTACAAGTCTCCCCTTTTCAGCTGAATAGGAGCACCAGCAGAACCCCCCAGCCATCAGCACAGTTTGGGCAGTAGAGAGTAGAGAGGCCTTAGTTGGGTGGTAAGCTGTAGTGGGTTGATGCCATAGGTAACACCAAAGTCGTTTGTGCCTTTTTTCAACTATATTCCTAAGGTGTTCACTCGGTTTTCATGATGAAATATCTGCTGGAAATCCACTACCAGTCAAGGATCTTATTGTAATGTCTTTACACTGCAGAGTTACCACCAGAGGTCATCATCACCAGAGTACGATACCCTGTGTTAGACATTCCTTAGCACCATGTGCAGTTATAGAATTAACGTTCCCCAACACCATGTGGCTTTGCCCTCTGTTCCCATTCGACCAGCCCTCCCCAGCCCTGTTTGTCTCTGATTGGCTCTCCTATCCCTGCAAAGAATAGTTTTCTCCATGAGTGAAAATCTGAGATGTTATGTCAATGTTGGGTCCTCCGGGTCCGAGTGTTGCACTTACGAGGACGGATGTATTATTCAGAGCCAAACCGACACCAGTCATAATACACAGTTAATTGTGCTCCAGGTGCCTGTGTCTGATACTGATTTAAATAAAAAACTGCTGATTAAAGTTGTGACGGCCTATCCGTGCTCTGTCTGCTGGCTCTGTGCTTTGCTTCTTGCAGGGGATTGGTGGGTGGAGCGTGAGATTGGTGGGAGGGGCATCAGATTGGTGGGCGGAGCGGGAGATTGGTGGGCGGGGCGTGAGATTGGTGGGCGGGGCGTGAGATTGGTGGGAGGGGCAGGGGATTGATGGGCGGGGCAGGGGATTGGTGGGCGGAGCAGCACATTGGTGGCCGGAGCTGGGAGGTTCGTCAGTGCTGCTGGAGCATGCTTGTGCAAGCTGTGCTGTGCTGTGGTACAAAGCCACGCTTTCCTATTAACAAATACTCCTCTCTCCATGCACACCTTGGTTGGTTAGCAGTAGATGTTTTTACACTTTTCTACATTCCACACATACACTGCTGACATACCTAGTGTCACACCTTGTTTAAATATTTTTTTTAATGATTTACTCCATTTATGTAATACAGTTTTTTTGGTATTCTGTTACTTCTGTTAGAAAGCAATCACACTCTAGCATTGAAATATCCTCATGATTTCCCCTGTGTCTGATTGAATATATAACTAATGAATGGGTTTCCTGTTTCAATTTCCTCCCACAGTGTAATGAGATAAAATACCTCCAATTGTGTCTGCATGATTAAAATGTCAGTTTTATAACTGTTATCAATTGCACTAATTAAAGTTAAAAGAAAATCAAGGCAGTCTTTACATAAGAAAATGTAATTGCTTTGCTACAAATGTAATTGCTATGCCAGTCACAAAACTTAAGTCATTTTTAGAATCTCCTCTAATGTTGGAAATAATGGTAACAAACACATCTTTTAAGCATCGCATTACGGGTCTTTTTCAGTGTTGTTTGAAAACTGCATGCTAAATTATCAGCACTGACATACTACTGACATTTACTGCTAGTGCTTTGGCACGAAATTCTAATTTCAACCAAATGTGTGTAATAGTTTAATTAAGAGACCTTTTGACAAAGTTGTAACAATCTAAAAAACAAAAACATGACATATTTTCATCTGCTATCGAAATTTAGTAATAAGCCTATGTAGCTGGTCCTTCACAGACACTGGCTCTCTGCGTTGTGTTCTGGTCCTTCACAGACATTGGCTCTCTGCGTTGTGTTCTGGTCCTTCACAGACACTGGCTCTCTGCGTTGTGTTCTGGTCCTTCACAGACACTGGGCTCTCTGCGTTGTGTTCTGGTTCTTCACAGACGCTGGCTCTCTGCGTTGTGTTTTGGTCCTTCACAGACACTGGGCTCTCTGCGTTGTGTTCTGGTGATGTTGGTGGATGGGTAGGACTCTGGACTGTTGCCGGTTGGCTCCTGAAGCATATGTTCTGGACCATTGTCTCTGTAAAACGTTTAACCAACTTCACTCCCTTATCGTCTCTAGTTCTAACTAGCCCTTGCATGTATTTGTTCTCCTGTACCCTGCTCACTAACAGGGAGGTTGGAGTCAGGAAGAACCAAGGGGGGGGGGGGGGTCTACCTCAGGTTCTACTGCTAAATTATCATAGTGAGAGACCTTTGTACACATTGGGTTTAATATTTAATGCTACCTAGGAATGACCCAGACCACGGCCAAATCCACAGAGTGCTTCTTTAGTTGGACCGAGGAGTAATACACCTTACCCTTGATTTTGCCCTTGTCGTGTTCCAGTTGGACCGAATCTAGGTGCCAGAGCCTTGAATATTCAGTGAAGCTGGGAATTCTTCGAGCTGCACACAAATTAGGGAGTATAAAACGTAGAGGAGAAGGAAACGTAGAGGAGAAGGAAACGTAGAGGAGAAGGAAACGTAGAGGAGCATGAAACGTAGAGGAGAAGGAAACGTAGAGGAGAATGAAACGTAGAGGAGAAGGAAACGTAGAGGAGAAGGAAACGTGGAGGAGAAGGAAACGTAGAGGAGAAGGAAACGTAGAGGAGAAGGAAACGTAGAGGAGTATAAAACGTAGAGGAGAAGGAAACGTAGAGGAGAAGGAAACGTAGAGGAGCATGAAACGTAGAGGAGAAGGAAACGTAGAGGAGAATGAAACGTAGAGGAGAAGGAAACGTAGAGGAGAAGGAAACGTGGAGGAGAAGGAAACGTAGAGGAGAAGGAAACGTAGAGGAGAAGGAAACGTAGAGGAGTATAAAACGTAGAGGAGAAGGAAACGTAGAGGAGAAGGAAACGTAGAGGAGAAGGTTCCAGAGGAATCACAAGCAGTTCAGGACAGCCGGTTCTGAGGTGCAGTGATCAGGAAAACCCTCCTTTTTGGTCCAAATGTCAGTCACTTGGAAACAGTTCTTTCTTTACCCTTCAGTTAATACATATTTTGCTTTAACATCCTAAAAACTTTGAATTTTCTCTGTAAGAAAATGTATACTATCAATGTCTTGATAGCTAGTGTTTCATGAATATTCTTGCCATACAATGCCTCTGATTTCATTATTGTCTGTTCTTTTGTGGTTAACTGAAGTCTGGTATTAGAAGCGGACATTTTTTATCTTGTGACAGGCAATTAAATGGATAACACTGTCCCAGGGCTGTCTGAAAGCTGCAGTGATAGAGGAAATGATAACTAGCTGTCCTTTTTTAATCTCCTGTAAATCTCATGCTGTTAGAGGCTGTCAAACGGGTGTGAATAGAGAATTTAATCCATAGTGAATTAGCGGGTAGGGAAATCATCTGAGAGTTTAACTTTTTTGCATTTTTGTGCATCTTTAAAACGATGGCTTTTTCTGCTCCGAGAGGGGGTCACCCTTGTCCCAGGCACTTTGGAACTGTCATTTAAAATGAAAATAAAATGAAAACTGCGCATTTGAAAATGAAAGATTTCTGCTGAATATTTTGACAATACTTTAAATTTATTTTTTACTTTCTAAGTTGAATATTTCAGATTATGGGAAGCAAACTCTCACAGGTGGCTACCAAGACCCCGCTCAGTGTCACAGAGACGCTCTGCGATTTTGGTGCATAACCATCTAATGTCAGTTTTGCTTCTTTCTGCAGTTTTTTACTGTTGGGTTTATGTACATGTTCCTCTGCCAAATGCTATGTATTTTATTAAGGCTTTTGGGCTCCTGGGAGACTTTCTTTTCCTCCTAAGACTGGAATAACGTAACCCTTATACTATTCTTACTCTAGTAAAACTTAAACAAAACATTGTCACCAAACACTATCATGACAATATGTTCTGCATATTTTCTGCATCTGTATCTGAGAGGAAAGCAGAACTGAGTGGTTTTAGATACGAACCCATTTTGTCGGAGATCCCGTTTGCGTGTAGATCTGTTTTTAGATGAAACTCTCACAAAAGTTAAGATTGATGGTGAATATGGCATCTGAAAAACAAGACAACATTTCACAACCAGTTTGTGTGGGAGTGGGTGAGTGAATGTAAGTTGTTTTAAATATACATTATAAGTCTGTAGATATAATAAATATGTAATAAATATAGCGCATGCTTCATTGTTCACGGTTTATTTGGTTTTGTTAGCTGTAGAGTACTCTACCACAATATCATAGACATAAAGAATTGTAAAGAATTGTAAATCCCCAGCGAGAAAAGTGTGAATTGCATTAGTCTTGAGAACCAACCAGAGTGGAACTCACTGATCTTTCAAACTGCAGAGTGCCTGAGAAACAGTAAAGTCAAATTTCAGCCACAAATGCTCTTCAAAACCTGAAAAGAAAAAAAAAAAAACTGATTATTGAGACAGAAATAAATGAAAGAGTGCTGATAGTACGATTTCTGTTTGAGTGCTTCTGGAAAACAAATCACAGATGAATTAGTTTTATCTTTTTTTGGTCCGTATTGAGGACCGTATTTGGTCCGGATGAAAAGGTTTCAAGAAGGCATTAAATCAAACATAGCTTGTTGTAGCTAATCTTAAATGGGACATTTTGCTTGGAGGAAAATATCATTAACTTCCATTAACTGATACAGAAACGTGTCTCGTGATCAGGAGAGTGAAGCGGTTTCCAAGGTTACGTCGTTGGGGAGACAGCACGTTCTCCTGTCCCCGACAGGGGGGTCGTTATTCAGAAGTCTTGATTTTGTCATGCAAACCTTGGCTGAAGCAAAGGAAAGAATGTACGATATGGAATACTTTATTTAATGATGTAGAAATTGAACATGGAATACTTAGCTCTTTGTGTTTGTAGTTCTTTCTGTAAATATTCCTTCCGCAAACTCTTTCCCATGGAGTAGGCATTGTGGGATTTATTTCAGACACACTGTATCGGTTCTTTGAAATGAGAACCCTATGCCCTGAATGCAAAGTTCATATGAATGGTTCGAAGTTTAATCCCCCTGTATGTCCCAAGGTAATGCATTTTTAACATTTAAGCTCACTATCGCTTTAACTCAGAATTCAGTACACTTTCCTGTGCAAACTTAAAAGGCCAAACAACTCACGCAAGCATCAAAAATCGTAATGATAGCACAAAATGATAAAATATTTAAAACCTTTTAATAATTAAATTAAAATTTAATTACAGGTTCATCAGGAAATGAATTGGGGGGGGGGGGGTCATAGCTGTGGATAATTATTTAAAAAAATCAAATTAATAAAAATTAATTACGAATAGAAGAATGCATAGACTAGGGTCGTAGACTTTTTCACTCCAGGGGAAATTTTTTTTAATTTTATTTGTGAATGTATTCAGTATTTGTGAATAGCATGCCACGGTTCCTTATAATTAACTCTAGATGTCTTGTAAACCACTGTTGTACAAGCAATGCATAATTTAAATTTACATTGCCCCAGACCACAACAAATGGAGAGAGCTGTGTGGCCCACCAGAGGGCTTTGTGTCACATCTCAAATGACAGCGGCACAGATTATTAGATGCTCAACGCTCTAACTGTGGCTCATTGGCCAAAGTGATCACTCTTGCCCATACTGAATAAAACATCCTCTGCATACAGGAGCTTGTGGAAGGTGACCTTTGCATCAAACTCCACCCTTCTCTATAATCTTAGATGCTGTGCACTGCATGGTTTTCCAACAACAATTTTCACAAATCTTCAATTTTATACTGTGGGTAAGGGCGTTTTAGGTTTGATGTTTCTAAACATCAAACTGAAAACATCCAGGGGGGTTTATACACCCTTTAGGCACTGTAGGCACGCACACTACTGCCCCAGAACTGTGCCCTAATTTTTACTGTGTTGACCTTCTGCAGAAGTCACATGATAGCTTTATCTGAGCAGGTGATTGCATGGAGAAATTCACAGGAAGAACTAATTTGTCTTCTTTCTCAGGGGCATAGTGTTGAACATACTGGCTGTAGACGCGCTTAATGGCTTTGTCCTTAAGATCTACCATAGTTATGCAACAAAACGTAAATGTATTACATGTTACCAAAGAGAATATTGGGGGGCATGTTGATGCTAGCAATCGAAACTAGCTCAGAAGACCCTGTGCCTCGAATCTTAGAAACCTGCTATTTATCCAAAACGTTGGCTATGTGACAAATAAGTGACTTGATGGGCATTTTTGCCGGACTTTCTGCCATGTTGCAGAGTCTTTGAAGAAACTATGCATAGACATCTTTTTTTAGTGGCAGCGGCCCCTAAACCTGTGTGTGTGGGGGGGGGGATAAAGGAAATGCGTATTTATAATACAGAGTGCCACCCAAACGCCAGAAGAGCCGACACTTTGGAGTCGTGCCACCCAAACGCCAGATGTTAGCAACGGAAGAGCCGACACGTTGACCCTCTCCAGATGAGTGTGTGATCATTCCTGCTGTGAAAGTGAGAGATTCTCCCCCCAGTTTCTTTAAGACGTCACACCATGGACGAGATGCTAAAAAAGCGTACTTCTAAAGACGCCTCTGCTTTGAAGCTGGGCTGTCAGCAAGACTCCCACCAATACCTAGTGTTAAATTGAGTGCTATGATTAACTTAATAATCAGTCCTTGGCAGCGTTTGCCTGAAGCCATGTCAGTTGTATATTTTTATTCCCCCTTAAGATAAAGAGCCCTGCCTTTGTCTCTTTCTCAATGCTTTATCTATTTAAGAAGTTTAAGGCAACTTTTACAAATAAACTACAATTATTATTTATAAATTCATTTTAATAAATGACATGGGGAATTAACCGAGTTAAAGGAGTTAACCGAGTAAGAGCTACAGCAGCTATTGGCAATTTTAGTAATAAAGTAATATTAATAAAGTAATAAAGTAATATTAATAAAGTAATATTATTAAAGTAATAAAGTAATATTAATAAAGTAATATTTATAAAGTAATAAAGTAGTATTAATAAAGTAATATTTATAAAGTAATATTTATAAAGTAATATTAATAAAGTAATAAAGTTATATTAATAAAGTTATATTTATAAAGTAATAAAGTAGTATTAATAAAGTAATATTAATAAAGTTATATTTATAAAGTAATATTTATAAAGTAATAAAGTAATATTTATAAAGTAATGAAGTAATATTAATAAAGTAATATTCCCATATGTGGAACATATGGTTCTGTCGGTTTCTTCAGATCTGTGAGAGGTTGGAGTGCATCCACTGCCTGATCAGTAAAAGGTGGAGGAGGAGGTGGAGGAGGAGGAGGAGGTGGAGAGAGACAGACGGCCAGATGTGAATTGGTTACACATCTGTATGTCTGTCATTGTTGCTGCTTTTCAGTTCTATCCATGTATTGACATTCTCTCTGTAATCTTTATTACATTTTCCACATCCGATGTTTATGATGAATTCCTGGTTTTCCAACTGTTGTTTACAGTTCTCATACTTGTCATGCCTACACTGTAGCGTTGGCTTTTTATGACACAAAACACGCGTGCTCACGTGTATCTGTCCGCTGTGTGCTGGCTGGCAGGCGACTTTTGATTGACGTGGAGGTGGTTCCTTTGTTCTCATGGCGTTGTGAAGCCACTTCACTCAGAGACAGCCATTCACCCTGCTACATGACATGAGTAGGTGGAGAATTTCGGGAATCTAGAAAATAAGTTTATTTTGATGCTTCGTTCCTATGCCTTGGTGGTTATCTATTGGATGTAATCTAGGCCCATAAATACTCAGAATGTCATGTTCTCTTCGGTAAATGCTTTTGTCATGGATTGTAAATTAACATTCTTTTAATCAAATATTCTGTTTATATAAATATTTGTGTACAACAATCCTCAGATTTTCTAAATACAAGTGGATAGTCTGTGCATTTTATAGCATATTATAGTGTTACCCATGTCGGATGACAGCCCTTTCAACTGAAACAGTCCTCCCCAGAGCATGGCCCTGAAACAAAAACCAATAACGTGATTATAGCTTGACCTGTGTTTTTCTTTATGAGTTTAAATGAGAAACAGCACAAACATTTTTGCTGTGAGAGAGAATAATGAGATGCAGAGCCAGGGTGTATGTAGATTCAGTGAGCTCTTTCACAGAACTTTCCTCTTGATATTTTATTTTGTTATTTTAACGCCTCGGATTTTCCAGCTATGCATTTGCATGTCGTGGCTCTTGGAAGGAGCTCATGAATAATTGAGGGCTGTCTTGCAGGCACGTCTCTGAACTATAATTAGTTTTTCCAAACGCCTCTTGTCACGGTAGATTTCAGCAGCCACAGGGGGAAGCGTTGTTTCTTTAAGACAGAAATGTGGCGAGCAGAGGGAGAAAAGGGGAAACCAATGAGAGGTGGGTTGAGCAGAAACAGTTAGTGACACCTTGCACAGTGTTGGCTGAGGGAGGTTCTGGCTTCAGCAGGCAACTGCCATTATGATGAATGTTTACAGCACTTTCCTGAGAGCCAATTATCTGCTTCCCTGTGAGTCATGGAGATCAGACGGACTGGTAGCGCCGGGGCTGGGGCTGGCTCGCTGAGACGGTGGGGAGAGCAGAGGAGTGAGATGCTAGATCACAGTCAGGTAAGGACGCCCAGAGCCTTACAGCCTCAGTCCTTATCCTCCTCCTCCTCCTCGTTTCCGTGCGACCCTGCGTGAGGAAGATCTTCTGGCCTCCGCTGGATGGTAGCCGTAGAGTTGTTCTGAGCTGGAAGTTTTTTCCTGAGAGACAGTGAGGAGGAAGGGGTTTCCCCGTGCCCACTGAACAGGGCTGGCTCTGTCACAGGTAAGCCCAGAATGATTGTGGATCGTTTGGCTGTCAGGCTGCTTTCACTGTTCACTGTTCACTGTTCACTGTTCACTGTTCAGCACTGTTCACTGAGCTGCTCCGCATTTGGCTTCTGCTTTTTACTTGTGGGATATCGCTCTGGGGAGAAATGAGTGTGGCCGTTGTCATGGGGGAATTCAGCACATTTCAGCTCTATGCTGTGGGGAAGAAGATTTACGACTCCCAGATAAAAGTCCTGTCGGGAGTGGGACTTTGAGTTATAGATCTGAAAGAACTGGGTCAGGTTAGGACAACGTCTTCCGTCTTTACATTGAACATTGGAAACATGGATGAAATCAGCTGATGCAGCAAATCTGAGATCGCTTCTTTAAGTTTTCATCAGTGAGCATGGGATTGTATGACTGAACCACAAACAGTTTAGATGCCAGTAAGTGTTTTTTTTGAGGTATATATTTTCACAAAACTTTGAATGCAAGCCACGTTTTGGTAGTGAATCCTTGTAATCTTACAGTTCTCACCTTTCTTCTGTCTAAAGCTTAAACGGGGCAGTCCTGCTTTTATTTTAATTTGCTATTCGCATACAAGACGTTCCCCAAATTTGTGCAATGTGTAACTGATTATGGTATAGCAACTTGGATCAAAAGTGACATGAAATACAATGCAACGTAACCGACCCGCTTTATGATTACCTTTTTGAGTTTGGTGAAAATATCCAAGCGCTGAACACCGGAACGTAATATAAAGTCCGTAGTGTGATGTTCACATCGTACATTTCTATGTGCCCATTAAGTGGCTGGCTGGACATGCTGTAATGAAGGTTGATAACAAGTGACCTTCTTAAAAATGAGAATTTTCAGTGACAGGAAAGCTACTCACATTACTCTGAGATCAGAGTTGCTGCCTTCTCAGCAGACCTCATCAGAATGGAGAGGTTGTGCAATGTTAGGTGCTGAGCACCACAGACAGCTTTATTAAATATAGATAAAACCTGTTTTTACTCCAGCGTCAACACTGTTCCCATGAACATTTTCAGCACTGGGACCTGGCTCATAATAATTTCATGTTAAAGGTAGATCATTGCCAAGGCACAGCAGAAAATCTTCACTTGCAGTTCTAATAAAACTTTTACTGTGACTGTTAATTAAGTTGGATGTGGGTTTGCACCACCTCAGTGAAGAATGGGCAATGAGCTGTTTTGGTGTGTCCATTAGCTACTTAATATACATGAGATCAGTAAATGACTCCATATTAGCTGCTTAATATACATGAGATCAGTAAATGACTCCATATTAGCTGCTTAATATACATGAGATCAGTAAATGACTCCATATTAGCTACTTAATATACATGAGATCAGTAAATGACTCCATATT
>JAOYSI010002840.1:0-15666 GCA_025775065.1 Hiodon alosoides
ATATATTATGTTTTATATCTGTATGATTTTATTGGGTAATTGTACAGTGTCTTTGGGTTACTTAAAGGCTTTTTAAAATGTAATGCATTGTTATTATTATTATTATTATTGTTATGCATATATTCCAATAAACTAGTCTATACTGTTGCCTATAAGCCCAATAATTAAGTAGCTTATATATTTTTAATAATAGTTTTTCACCTCCTACAACATGATTACTCTATGTAGTAATTAAATAGTCATACTACTTAAAGATATTTAAAGATCTGTAACAATCTTGGTTATTTCTTCACAGTTGAGTTTATTTTTAAAAAGAAATAGAAATTAGAAACAGACTAATTTCTGTTCACAGGTATACTTTCCACAACCCACATGAGTTGCAGTGCGTAATACTGCCCAGTTTCTCCCTTTCCAGTGAGCTTTTCAGCAGTAGATAAACAGAGCAACATTAAGACAGGGAACAAATCTAAACTAACCACAAAATGCACTTTACATAACTGAATCTAATAGATTTTTTGTATATTTTAAGTAGAGTAGAAGAAATTTGATATAAAAAAAAAGCAAAATTCAATTTCATGAAATGTGAATAGCTGGATTTTAAAGTTTTGATTTGGTCGTAGCATATGTTGTTGAAGTGGCTAATAACACGGCTAATCACTTTGGAAAAGCAACGCAGAGCCACTTTGAATTGAACATTGAACAACCAAGGTGACGCAGCGCTTTAGAGCTCCACCCTAAGAGAGCTGATAATGCATTAGTGCTCAACCCTAAGAAAGTTGAAAAACAAATAAATGTGTTAGATTTTGACTGCTGAAATCGATTCTTCCTAAACTGTAATTGATATTAACTTTAAACTTTAAAACTTCCATATGAAAGTTCTCTACACTGTCAGGCACTGTAAAAACTTTGGGATTCAAAGGCATACTGTATCGGTAGAAAAATGAATTCATGTTTAATAAAATGTATATGCACTTTCCAGAGACAAAGTCTTAGACAGATTGAGCAACCTAATTAAAAACCTCAAGCCCCTTATCAGATTGCTTACTGAACTCTATAGCCTTCAACAGATTTATCCAAATCTCCTGAACTATGAGAACGTAAACCTTTTGAGCTCGTAAAAATAGACTTTGTACAATGAACATGACTTTTAACTTTTAGTGTTAGGCCAATGACAGAACTGCAGCATTTTAATGTACCTCTCGGACCATAGCAGGTAAATTCAGGTGTTTCAAACAAATGAATGAAGCTGACTGAAACGTTGTGACATCCCGTAGCACCCCATATTTCTGTAATAGCACAAATAACCTGCAACATAGCACATATAAACTACAATGTAGCACAAATAACCTGCAACGCCTGCACAGTGCAGCGGTATTAGGCAAATTCATAGTGTGACTAATATGAAAATATGTTAAGAATGATCTAATTAATGTACCCTATAGATAATAAATAAATGCATATGTGCTTTCATTGATTAAAATGTTTGTCTTTCAGACAGACCTGATTATAGTGCTGAATATCAATCCATCTAATTGTATGTGAAGCGCTGAAAAAAACTAGAAATGAACCAGAAAACACAGAGCAAATTGGGGATATTAAAACTGAAAAATTGATTTTCTGACCCCATAGGCAGTCAAGAATACTCCAGGAAAATAGCTTGATAGTGGACAGATAGATTTTTTATATATTATAAAGTTATTCAATACAATAGCTGAGATCATAACTGAGCAGCTTCAATTCTTTGTGGAGGGCTGAGGGATATCCACCAGTCCATTATAAGTGATTTATTCTCTATTCTTGATTCTTGCTGTTGGGTATTGGAAATGCGGAAATTAACCTTGTGTCGGCTTGGCCACATCTTATCTATCCCATGTCAGGAAGAGAGGGATGAAAAAGTAGAGAGAGAAAGTAAAATATGGTCCGAAACTGACAAGCAAGGGGAGGGAGAATATCAGGATTTAGTGTTGTCTGACATTATGTAGCTTCAGCAGGAAAAAACCATGGCAGGATGCAAAAATAAATATGTGATGAGATTCAAGCAAGGAAAGCTCATAACACCTGAACAATTCCCAGGAGCATCACTAGTATTTGAAAAGATTTGGGGCTCAACCCAAGCTCCAAGATAGCCACAAATGTAAACAACAGAATATCTGCCTCGGATAGTTAGAGGTAGTATTTGGGTGAAAACAAATGTGCCGATGCTGTTACGTTAACTTCAGCCACACTTTTGTAGTGTTTCAGAAAAACATTATACTGTACATGTTTTATAATACTGTGTCAGCTATTGCATAAATGTAATCAATGCAAAACAGATTGATTTCCATGTCTGGAGAAATCTGTACTGGTATTCTTTACTGAATGTCCCTAATGACCAAATTTGAGATAAAAAGAATATTCCAACTGTTTAAAAGTCAAATATTTTAACTGAATTCTGTATTTCCATTTATAGAATAAATAGATTTTTTATTAGATTTTTTGCTATCAAGTTAAGTAGATCACCAATGGAGAAATTTGATAGCACAGTGGCAAACATTAGCCTCAGTATTAACCAGTATACCTAGTCAACATAGCTAGCAAGCTAGCATTTTCCTGTTTTTTTTTGTCAAGTTATGCAATTTATTTTTTATTTTTTGAGCATTCAGCCGCATGATTGTGGTAAATAGACTAATCAGCGCGAGGATAGCTTGTATGAGGCACATGGATTGACTGATTGTATTAAATAAGGCTGATGGAGTTTGATTTCATTTTTTTTTATACAGCTTTTCAAATTATGTAAGTCTGTAACTGGGCTAAAATAAGCTACAATGAGTGAACGAAAGACCAAATATATTTTGAGCAAAAAGTTCTAGCCTCACCTCACTGGTGTGATGTGGATGAATCTTTTAGCTTTGGTGAAGACCTTAGCAGCAGCATTTGCATGCATATAGCATACTGTATATATTGTTTTGTTCAGTGTAGAGTAGCTATATGAGAAAAGGGAGTTCTATATAAGTCTATTCTTTGAGTGACAAAAGCATGGATGAGTTCCTTTTGCATCCTTTATAAAAAATAAAAAATTTTAAATATATAATATGCAAATGAGGGCTCTTGTTCAGTTGTCATCCCAACACCTTTGATATACGTAAATTTGGAGGCATTAACCAGCTATATAAAATCAGACTGCTTTAGTTAATGTGAGTGTCGCCGATACCCACTTGTTACGTAGCAGGCATGGGTACCCAGGTTCGTTTAGATCCTCAGCTGAGAATTCCACACAGTCAACCCCCACCTTATTGAAAGTTACAAGTAAGTGGCTTAGCAGACTTACACAGCTCACAATTTCTACATTCCTCTACTTATACAGCTGGATACACTTTATGGACAAAAGTATTGGGCCACACCACTTAATCATTGAATTCAGGTGTTTCATTCAGTCCCATTGCCACAGGTGTATAAAATCAAGCACCTAGCCATGCGGTCTGCCTTTACAAACATTTGTGAAAGAATGGGTAGTTCTAAAGAGCTCACTGAATGAGGTACTGTAATAGGATGCCACCGTTGCAACATGTCAGTTTGTGAAATTTCCTCCCTCCTAGATAATCCACGATCAACTGTATGTGCGATTATTACAAAGTGGAAGCGTTTTGGAACCACAGCAACTCAGCCACGAAGGGGCAGACCACGTAAAGTTACAGAGTGGAGTCGCCAAGTGCTGAGGCGCATAGTGTGTAAAAGTCGCCAACGCTCTGCTGACTCAGTAACTGAGTTCCAAACCTCCACTGGCATTAACATCAGCACAAAAACTGCGCCGGGAGCTTCATGGTATGGGTTTCCATGGTCGAGCAGCTGTATGCAAGCCTTACATCACCAAGTTTGGTTTGGAAGAACTTGACTGGCCCGCACAGAGCCCTGACCTCAACCCTATCGAACACCTTTGGGATGAACTAGAACAGAGACTGCAAGCCAGGCCCTCCCATCCAAGATCAGTGTCTGACCTCACAAATGCTTTTCTGGAAGAATGGGCAAAAATCCCATTAGAAATACTCCAAAATCTTGTTGAAAGCCTTCCCAGAGTTTGAGAAGAAAGCTCCAGGCATCCACCATGGTTTTCGCAGTCAGAAACCCCACCATTCAGTCGACAAACACAAACGCATGCAATAAGCTTTTGGTCGGCCTCGCTCGAAACATTGGAACTTTTCTGTCCGCTAACTCTCCTCGTTGGTATAGCACTACTTAGCCACTTGTAGACAACCTTTCCAGTTGGTGAAAACATTGTGGCTGTATCAACGTCACACACCCAGGTATGTCTCCTTGCCGACCTTCCTTGTCGAGCTTGTTTTCGGTGCTAAAAAAAAGCACAGCGAACAACGGTCTGGAGCCAAGAAACCCCCAAATTCTCACGCGCTCACACCCCGTTAAGGCAGGAAATCGATTGAGCTGATTACAGGCGGAAGGGTTTCTCTCTCCCGTGGTCCATTTAACTGTCCCTGGTTGCTGCAACCCGTCCTCCAGCACCACCACACAGACTGCTCCGAAGCGTCTCCTGTTCCTCCTTCGCCGTTCGTGTCCCTTTCTCGTCTGTGTCTCTCGCTGTCTTCACCTTTTGTTGACTCTGTATCCGTCTACTCCCCTCTGATAAACAGTCGTACCCTCCCCTGGGTCAGGCACAACCCTAACCCTTGGGTCGGTTTCCCCTTCAACTGTGGTCCCCAAACCCAATCCACTTACAGGGTGTCCTACCGGTTCAGGAATGCTCTACAGGCAACACGGAACAGGGCCTAACAGGGACAAAAGGAATGTTGGATAAGCTTGAGGACCTTGAGGGTTATGTATAGTCTCTGGCACCGTCCGTTCTGGGATTATTCTGGGTGGAAAGGGCCGCAAATAGTTCCGGTGATCCCAAACCCCCCAGCCCCGGTCGAATCTGACATACAGCTTGACATGGACGTACCTGTGACCGGCATCTGCTATCACTTACTCGTGCCCTCCACATACCTGCGATAGAACGGCCCCAAGCCCTCCAGGCTTGCATCAGTATACAACAGGAATGGTAAATTAAAATTAGCGTAGGCCAAAACTGGGTCACCCAACAATGCCCTTTTCATCTCCTCAAATGTTTTCTGACTTGACCACTGAATAAGAGCCGTCTTCATGCCAGCCTTTCCCTCACATTCTGCATCGTGTGTGTGGCTGAGGATCCTGCTAGATAATGCCAAAAATTAAGGGCCGAGGTACCCAGGTTTGTTTAGATCCTCAGCACACAGAAGCCAAACACAGAATTAGGGTAACAACAATAATCTTTATTAAATTTAAAACTCATACACGGAGATTCTCAGGCAGCATCCTACTGTGGCTGCCCAGGATCACAGTTGCCCTAAGGGAGGGAACAGCCTTAGTTATAACTAACAGCCGCAACCCATATTACATGGAAAACACACAGTTACACAGCTACACCCCATAAAAAGCATAGCAAGCATTGCTCACAGTTAACCCCCACCTTAGCGGTAAAGGCAGATGTCACCGCTCGCACTACCTCCTAATCTTGCTCCCATGTGGATTCCCGTGTGTACCCTGTTTACCTCTGTCCTCTCTCTTTCTGGCTCTCCTGCATCCAAACTCACTTTCCACTTTCCAGATCCTCCTTTAATCTTACCCTCATCCAGCCAATTAGTCGACTCAGGGTTGGAACGCACCTGAACAGAATTAAGCAAAACACATTCCCTGTAGATTCACGCAACATGTGTTTAAGCTGGTTAATGTGGTGTGTTACCTTTGCCTTAGTGTGTAGAGGGAAGGACAAGTGTAGAGTACCGAGACAAATGGACGAAACGCTAACAAAGCCTTATCCAGCTTTCCTGAAACCCAACAGCATGAAAATCACTCGCTCATAAATTAATAACAATGACCTTTCTGAGTTAATTCCTAGGAATGCACAACAGACAGTAAATGCCCTTCAGTTATATTTATTCTATTGAAAAGGATGAGCTCGGTCTCAGTTTAACATTTAAATGACTGATACTTTATCGCTGCACTTCATTTTTGCTAGAGAACATATTAGAAAACTGTCAGGGAGTGGATAGATCAAAAAGCATATTGCAAACAATGATCATTTTAATAAACAGTTTGAATGTTATTCTCCTCAGACATACACCAGTCAATTATTATTCCTAATTTAATGGGATTACACTACACTGATTTTCAATGTATATTGAAATGCTGGAAAGGGTGGAAATATGATTTTGCAGTCAAAGATTTCAGAGGTTAACGTTCGAGGCCAACGTAAAATAATGACATACTAATTATGCTGAATGTTCTCCCTTTAAAATGGAAATCCTGGACCGTTTTTTACACAATTCTCTCACTGAAAAGAGTTACTTCTCTGCCAATGAGAAATTAATGTGTTAACACTTTACTATGTTCTTCATTTCATTACAAGCTGCTTAAGTGTGCTTTTTAAATTTACTATAAGTTTACTTCATTCCCCTGGATTGTGGTTTAGAGGGAAACTCGGGTAAATTTAAATACAGTCACATAGACACACATGTGGTTTTATATATTTACACACGTAAAAGATGGACAGCTGTTTATTTTCATGCATGACAGTGAAGCCTAGACAACACATTATTTAATATTGACTTGAGTTTTTGGTGTGGCTCTATGGCCGGTACAGAGGGGTGCAGAGTTGGGCTACGCCCCCCAGATTTCAGCTGTGCCCCCTCTAGCTCCTTCTGACTTCTGACCAAAAATGTTACATGGTAACATACAGAAATTTTCACTGCACTCCCAAAGCAGGCAGCATCCGGCCCTGTTTGGCTCCTTAGATAGCAAAATCATGACACATAATAACAGGAAGTAGTACAGAAAATAATATCAAATTAGTTATTTAGTACCTATTTGAATATCATTTTTTGGTGTATGGGGGCAGAAGGGTCATTCCGACCTGAAGCACTTTGAAAAATCAGTTCTGTGGAACATTTTAATTTAAACTAGTAAACCCTTGCCATCTCGAGGATTGTAGGCTTACCATATAAATCACAGAAGAAGAAAAAATAACACACGCTTACTAAAACAAGAGCTAGATTTTTTGCATTTTTCTGTTCACAATATGCATTTTTAGGCCATTCCTTGAATGTGTTTGTGAATTGCTGACCTATGGCTAATTGTATTGTTTATTTTGTCAAGTACTAAGAGGCTTTGGGTGAATTTCAGTTATTTTTATTTTATTCATGTGTATATTTATTGCTGCGTCATTTATTGTGTGGTTTTGTGTGAGGTGGCTCTGTTGAATCAGAAAGAAATGTATATAAAATTCTCAGTCATAGTTCTGGAAAGACAGGTAAAAGACAAAAAAAAATATTTACCCTTCTGAACTGATGTCTGTGCTGCAGATTAATACACGGTGCTTGGATTTTTGTATTTCCTATGTGCTAAGGTTAAAACACAAATGTTGAAATGCAAAGCCAAGTATATTTAAACGGACCTAGTGTTTTGTAGGCATGGTTCAGTCATTTGTCTGTTTCTCACCGATCTCTGAAGTGTAACAAAAACGTATTAGTTATATAATAAGTGAACGACAAAAACACATTTACAAGTAGCATGGATGCTGTGACCGTCTTTAGTTCTCAGTGTGGTGTCGACTTCAGACAACAAACCTTCAGGGATTACATTCTCATTCAGTGATTGTTCCAACCTCCACAACAGCAAGGACACAGCACATTAGATAAAACCGTTAAATTGAATCACAAACCTACTGTATTTTTGGTACGGACCAAACCACTAAGGTGGCCTTGGGAAAGCGGGGGCAACAAGCAAAACCATATAGTGGTTTATGAAATAATACATAAAGTTAAATCTATACTTAAAAACATCTACTTGCTAAAAAATGTATATATTAGGTGTGCTCAGCACTTGACTCACTAATAGTATAAGTACCACTTCAAGTGATAGCGTTAATAATGGTTTCCATTTTAGAAATTCCCACAATTTTGAGGGAATACTCCATCTGAAACCATCTCTTCATCAAAATTAATGTTCCACTTGATTGCATTTGCCAGTTATATGATTTGGCTTCCCCCTTCGAAATTCATCTCCACATGAGCCTTAAGGCAGGCTTACCTATAACATATACACGTGTTGCAGTTGCGTGTACCATGAAGCATACACTTGTCTATGTGACTGTTTGTGAAGGTGTATCAGGTAGGATGCATGATCCTAGGGTCTCCCTGTGCCACCATGTATGGCCTGCCATATTTTGCGTGTTGCGTTACGTGTTTCTTCCCCCGGGTCATTTTCTTAGGCCACATGTTCCAAATACTCTTTACATTATATTGATTATAATATGTTATATTATATGTGTCTTCAGTGTCTTTGGCTGGGCCAGAATCAAAACTTTGGCAACCCACTAATTGCACTTGATGTGATCAGTGGGTTCTCAAAGTTTTGATCTGGTCCTAGCCTTACCCAACAAATATAACCTCATAATCAGTTGACATTCAGCATTGTTTCCAAAAATATGACTGCCGAATGCAGATGATTTCAAAAATCGGAAATTTGAGGCAAAACAGTTGTTAAACTGTTTGTTTCAGTCAATGCATCGTCTCAAAGTTTGAAAGCCAAGATCCTACTTTCCTTAGTTCTGTTACTCTCTACTCCACATCAACTCCCTCAACATCTCTGATCTTTCTCCCTCTGCATCATTATCGGTGTCTGCCTGTTTCCTACTCTCTCCCGCTCTGTTATCTTCCTCCCTTCCCAAACATCTCCCAAGCTCTCCTACATCTTAAACTAATAATCTATTTCAAAGTACTCTCACATAAAACGGGGTCTGAGTGATAGGTTGTTTAATATAGATAATGATTTATCTCAAAAATGTAGTTAAGGAAACATCATATGAACAAATATGAAAATCTAAAAACGCTACTGAATTTGTTGTATGCTTGCAAACTCGCAGTAAATACACAATTTTCGGCTAGCTTGCTAATTTAAAGTAGTAGACACTTAACCAAGGGAGGGGAGATAATCAATAAATGAGAAATCTAAAGATGGGAAAGCCAACAGAGGAAACAACGTAAAATTGTTGTCCTATGTAGGAAATCTAATGCTAGTAATACAGAAAAACAGTGATTATGTTTTCCCCCCAAAGAGACCAACATTTATAAACTGAAAATACTACATGTAGACCTTTATAATGAGACCTTTCTGTTTAAAAACTAAACATGTTTCAGCTAATGCACTTCTGACCAAACTGAACCAATTAGGTCACATTAATCCATTAGGAGTTCAGTAGTACAAACATTGAATGCATGGTCTTTCCTGAGCTGTTATTGTTAAAAAGAAGCTTATGATAAATTTACCTGAACAAAAACAAAATATTCCACAGTAATTTTCTTACTGTTGAGTCAGATTTAGATTTACCAAAAATACACAGGGTACTGTAGATGGATATTTTACACATTTTTAACAAAAATAACATAATTGGTAGTGTATATGATTAGTCATACTAAGAAAGACCATAGCAATGTTTTTATGTTTTTAATTAATCTTATTAATATTTGGAACCATATAAAGCACACCACGGTTCTTTGATTCCCAAATCAAAATTAAAGATTTTTTTCTGTAGTTTAATACGCTACAAATGGAATTTCAGCTTTTTTTAAAAAAAAGAAAGAAATCTGACTATAGGATATCACTCATATCACACATTAAAAATTAAGAGTGGTTTAAGAGTTGCAGGATTTGACTGATAATCATTTTGATGAATGAAATGACTTAAAAGGCCCGCATCATCAAGGATTGGACATGACTCCACATGAATAGCGCGTTTGCCCAGCTGATAGGAATGGAAACGCGGGGATACGAATATCTGTCATTCTTCTGCTCCTGTCTGCTGTCTTCTTGATCTTATCTGCACCCCTCTGCAATACAAATTAAACAAATTATCGTGAGAGTGCCGCTCTCATCTTGCGGCTTAAGCAAATTATTTTAAAAACAATTTATAAATGGATTCTTCTTGAAGAACCGTTGACCTTCTTAGAAGGCTTCTTTGCTTTTAAGAAAGTAGGAAACTGCTATCCATTTAAAAACAGCAATTTGATGAAGAGGAATTATTTATTTATTTTTAATTGCTATTGTTGTTATAACTTATCTGTCTATTAAGTTCGAGTCGGAGATTGCTTTCATTCCAAAAATAAAGAAATTAAAGTCCTGACAGTCCTTGTGCTTTATTTCTTTTAACTTTTCAGAGTGAAACTAATTTCTACCTCCAGAACACTGAAGGTAGCCTCCCATCTGAGCACCTGTGTGTTTACTTTATTCATAATATTAGTATCCACATGCTTAATAGCTAGCAGATCTTAACTTAAAAAAGATCAGACTGATCATCGACACGTTAGCACAAAGAATTATCTGTATTTCAGGTGTTTCCTGTATCAAAGTTGAAAGTGCCCATTGTACACTGTGTTGATAAATAAGAATATATAAGAAAGACTGTGGCCAGCATTGGTATAAGACTATAGCTTTGGCCTTAATATCTAAAGCAACCTGACCTACCATTTAATGTCAGCAGATTTATTTTGAAATATTGAAAACCTGAAAAAGCTGAAACGGATAATTACAGCAGTCCTCTTTCCAAAAAGCCATGGTTACAGCAGGTGGTCCTTGAAGTCCTTGATAAAGGAAGCCACAAGTTACTGGCAACCGATTTATTTAGATTAGTCACAGAAATCACAGAAGTTTTTATGGTCGTGTCTGCTGGAAAAAGCTTTGCCTTTGTGAGTAACATTTTATGGTTATATACACAACCATTGCATGTGTTCATTGACTTTCTGCAGTCCTACCAAAATAAATTAGTCGGAATAAATGAAGTCAGGGGGATTTTTAATGTGCCGCAAGTCAATAAAACACGGGCAAGGGGAAAAATAGCTTTCCCCACCTTTCCAGGGGGCAATAAAATCCATCACTTTCTGTGAGAGAAGTAGGAACTGAAAAGAGAATGTTATTAGACTTATAATGCTGTGTCTAAGACAGTAGAAAAATAAGAACAAATAACCCTACGCCGCATGAAGTCCATTCTAAATTCATTGCAAACAGAATCGAAATCAACAATGAGGCTGTACCTCAGTGGATAGTGGGCAGTGTAAACGTCAGCCTGCATCGCATAGAGCCCCTGCCTCAAAGATACGTCTGCCCCCGGTGGCAGAGCATTAATCAGAAAGACAGATGAGGAATTAAATCACCGAGCATCATTCTTTTGTGAATTCTTTACAAGGAAAATAACTCTGGCAGCAGTATCAGGACAAAACAGAATCCAAATAAAAACTTTGACAATCCCGCTAACCGCATTTAATTAAATTGTATTTTATACGGTTTTCTTGTTTTTGTATCTTATTTCTCTTACTCATGAAAAGGAAACGCTTTTTAACGCGGTTATGTAAAGTGCGATTAGCGGGTTGCCAAAGTATTGGTTCGGTTCCCGCAATAGTGTGGTGTTTTGGTTGGTTTGGAGATTTTAACTGAATTGTTCGGTTGAATCAAATGCATTCAGAAGTGAAACAATGATGGAGGTCAGATGATGAAGAAAAGAGTCAGGAGAAGGAAAATGTTTGTAAATAAATATCAGTGTTTAAGGCTCTATTTACCCAGAAACACACACAACCGAATAATGACTTTTGAATATGGAATGGAAGAAACATACCAGGTAACGTGTCCACAAAACTACAAATTCAGATCACTTTTGTAGTGATAAAGTAACATTTTGGATACATTTGCATTTTGAGTCTCCAACTGGCTCAGAAAATATAACATCATTTGATGATTTACCTAAGTACGTTCTTTGTAGCTGCTTTGTTGCAGCACTTTGTTCAAGAAATATGTGTAGAACATGAGCATTTTCTTTTATATATTACATATCATGAATAAAAAGGCTGTTCTCCTAAACCTTCCCCTAACCTTAACCTTAACAGACCCATCTCTTTAATTAACCTCAACACAGCATGACGCAAGTTATGGTATATTAGGTATTCACATCACTCCAGTTATTATATACACAGTACATGCTCATAAAACTGAATAAAAATAAACCTTAATATTAATCACTGCCAAAATACTATATAAATTCAATTTAAAGATTTCCAGCACATTTAAAAATTACGTTTAGATATGTTTAAATGTACTGTAATTTTTATACTTTTTATAGTAAATGAGTCAAATGAGCAGTCACTAAATAAACTTTTTTTTTTAGTTGCTTTGTAGTAGGGGAGAACACTTTAAATTGCAGAAAGTTTTGATGTATTGGCTGATATCCAACAGAGGAGGAAAGCATCAGGTTGAGGTTTGGGCACCCACAGGCAAGGATCCTGAAATGTGTTTATACAAGTCTCAGGACCATTATACGCTAATATCGCACATTAGCTTTTTAACTAATCAAGCTTTTACACCCAGATTTTTTTTTTTTTTTTTTTTTTTCTGTGGTGTGGCCATTGTGTATTTTCAATACAAGGAAAAAATGATAAATAGCTTTTCGTTCTCACTTGTTTTAATAATTTAAGGACTTATTTGATTCTATCACATTAGTTTTGTTTGCCATGCATTAGTTGCCTCAAAAGCTTTAGCTTCCCTTTCAAAGGGTAGATCTAAATGTTGCCTAAGGCACAACAGGCTTCTAATATCCAACCCTTCAAAAAATGAATGGACTGTCAATGTGCAGAATTCAAGGTGTGTGCCAAAAAGATGAAGTGTGCAGAGGGACTTTGGAATTAATGAGAGGCTGTCTGTAAAATGATCGTTCACTCTGCTTTGCTCAGTGCATTTTTCTGTTTTATAGCCAATCATTCTGAAATGAAATCTAAATGTCATGGCAGGATATGTAAGATGCCGATTTAAACTGAAACACAGTATTGAAACCGAGCAAGTTTTGGCGACTTGTGGAGAAGTCATTTATCATGGTCAAGGATATGCACGTTTCTTTTTTTCCTCTTCCTCATTGTCAAGCATACGCACGCTCAATTCAAACTGCAAGCCATGCTGCATTCCAAGGAATCCAAATTCAAAATGCATCACTACGTTGAATGGAAAATTTGCCATGAGGACTTTAATTTGGTCCGGCCCTGGGTCTGAGCACTGTGATGCATTTTTGGGGGCCTTTAGTGAAACTTGGCATAGTTTCTACTGTGGAGGTGATTATCATTATTTTACTTATTATTTATTCCATTTCTCTTCACTGCTATAGGTGCAGAAATGCAGGTGCATTGTGCTATCTGTCCCTTGACTCTTTTTAACTATTAAAAATAAATCTTGGGTTGTTTTTGTTCTCCTAGTTGGGAGAAATATGCTGAATTAGCAGCCACCAGTGCACATTTATAATTACAGACCCTGTCTTTCCAGGCTATAAAGACAACCTAGTTTAGACGAACGCTACTTGACTTTACGTGTATGATCAGTGTACTAAGGAGATAATTTATTCTGAAAATATTCTAATTTTCTTCTTTGTCAGAGGAGCAGGATAATCTAGAGTATTGTTTAATGCATTGTTACAGGTATCTAGCATTTCACTGAGGAAATGCTGTTGAACAGTTCTTCCTCAGAAAAAAAAAAATTGGTTGCTCCTCAATAAACTTTGGTGTAGTACTTTGGTTAATTGAGCGACTCAAGAACAGCGTTAACCTTCCACAAAGCTGCTGAGCTATCTACTCTCGGATTACTTTATTCGTTTTATTCTATATATGTCACTATTATGTCATTTTCTAGGAGAATGTCTTTTCCCAGAGGAATAATTTCCCAGTTTTTCTAATTTTGCATGTTGCAATCTGTTCAGCACGTTGTGACAAATTCTATTTTAAAAAATGTGCTATAGCAAATAAAGTTTTATTGATTCATTGATTGTAATAAGAAAGTGGTCAGAAAGCACTGGTTTGTATGGGAAAATAATTTTGTCAATCCTAAGACTAACAACTAGGTCCAATTTATGGCTGGGACAAAGCACAGGGCTCTGCAACATGTTGGAAAAACCAAATTTGCATTCAGTATCGAAATTAATTACTTTTTTAGTGATTCATAAGGAATTCAAATTGTCTGTGAAGGCTACTTTGTTTAATGCACACCAGTCAATCAGCCTGCGATTTAGTGATAAGAGTCTACTGTGCGTGCTGGAGTAGGGCCAGCAAAAAAAACATGTTTGGGATAAAGATAATATCCATGTTAAGCTAAACAAGTTCATCCAAAACAAATAAATAAATCAACCATCCATTAAAGTTTAACAGCTTCCAAAATAAATTTGGCGTGAAAGCCATCCTACGTGATAACAGCTTGGATAAGCAGTACCTATCAATGTCTACAAAAAGTCAAATGACGCTGGCTTTTATTCCCACTGCTTAATTAGTTAATTATATAATATATAATATAATATATATTATATATATTATATGTAATATACGTTGGTTTTGCCTTTTTTTTGTGGAATGTTAGTTATTATTTTGCATAGTAGGACCTGGGGGTACATTGGAAGATAAAATCAATCATTTTCTTCTCCAGGTATCTTTAGAATCTATTATCTCTGACATCTTCACCTCCCTAGTTTTTATACTTGGTACAATCCAATGAGAACGGTGTTGAAACAATCTGTGTGTGTCTTGGAGGTAGAACCGGTGGTTCATCCCAGTCGATAGCAAGGCTGTGAAGGCCTGCCCAGACCATAATAATGCTGCTGGTTCTTACTGCACTGGTACACAGACTAAATGACAGACAAGAACAACATTTGTTTCATGATTCCAAAGAGGGTTTTTTTTTTTTTTTTTCACAGCTGTAATATTGCAGCACTACAGGTGTCGAGGAATGGTGCACAGGCGTCAGAAGTTGTCATTGTTTAGGATAACCATGGTCATCCAAGAGGTCTCAACACAAGCCTTCCTCCAAACTTCCTTCCACATTGTGGAATAATATGTCATATTCACACATCATCTGACAGTTGATAGAAATAATATCTACTGGTTCCTGCTTTCGCCTATGAAAGTGAATGGGGATGTGTCTACAGTCAATGGCACCTACAAAACTGTGCAGATGAACCTACAGCTCCTGCTCTGGAAAGTTAAAAATGACATGTGTAGGGGTATGAAGATTGCAGCGGCTTTATGAAAAGTACAGCAAACGGTACTCTCTTATTTATTGTTTTGTATGATATCGCCGCCGCAGCAATCAAACTACCCAGAGTAGTAATAAAATGGGTATTTAAATAAATAAAATAAATGGGTCATTAAAAAAAATCAGAATTGTGGGGTGCAAGGAGTTTCCCACCTTGTCCTTTGGATCTCAGTCAAGGTTCCAGGGTCTCAGTTCATCTTCTGACACCACTCCTTAAAAGCCTGAACCTCATTGGAAATTCCTGTTCATAGTAATAAGTTGACAAGTTTTCCAGAGCTGTCTTTTCAATGTTTTTTATGTCCCTCCCTGAGTCAATAAGCTGAGCCTAAGGGTGGAATAAAATGAACTTGCATGCCTTGGTATGTCATAGAATAAAGCAAAAAAAAAGCAGTTTATTGCAGTGATATTCCAAACTAATTTGTTTCTTTAATTACGATCACACATGTCTCCAATCTTGGAATCAGTCATTCCAAGTAGGCACTGTGCTGTTTGGTATCATTGTGTGCACCACACTGAACATGGACCAGAGAAAGCAAAGGAGAGAGTTGTCTGAGG
>JAOYSI010002841.1:0-15665 GCA_025775065.1 Hiodon alosoides
GACAAAATTTGATGGTGAGTAATATATTATATTTAATAGCATAATACTGCATAATATGAAAATGTTTCTAAAGTTCAAACCAAGATATGAAGTATTATATTTTTGAAACGGCGAATATGTGCAGTTCAAATCTTTTTCCATTTGCTTAGGGTGCTCTATGTGTGAATGAATTACATAATTAATTTGAAAACTAGAAATAAAACGAATTCCATGTAATGCAACAATCTTCACTGTGGTTGCTGTGACTGTGAATTTGAGTTGGTTGCATCTGAAACATATCAGATGTATTATTATGGGATGCTGCTGATATCAGGGTGTGCTAATTTACTAATTAAATTCAGACCCTTGAATACCACATACCTACAATTATTTAGGTCGTTGTGTTTGCTTTTGTTCAGTTTGCTGTTTGCTATTTCTGAATAGCAGGCAAGGCTGCCAATCACATATTCAGAAAATGATTCACAATACAATCAAGGACAAAATATTGCTGTCTGAATAATAACCAATATGACCATGGTCCATTGGTACAGGTATCTTTCGGTTTGAGTTTCATTCACCACGGTTTGCTTAAAGCCTTTCACCATTCCCTCAAATCTATACAATCGAGTGACTGTTTGCACGCTGCCTTTCTGTCCCTTTTTCACCAAAGCGATTTGAGACTGGAGGCCATGCATTACACAAACAATTCATCACAAAAGCTGAATTCCATTCTGATGTTAGAATCCACGCAGGCACAGAAATTCTGACCTTGGGCTTCAACACAGCTTTATCGTCAGTTTTTACAGCATATGGGAGCATGATGGGAAAACTGAAAATAATTTCTGCGGAGCACGGCTTGGCATCTCCCCCTCCGCAAGCCACTCTGCTGTGCCCTTCGCTGGAGAGAGCCACACACAGCTATTTAACTAGATTTAAACATCTGTTAATGCGCTTGGGAGGGTTTTACAATTCTGTATTCATAACTGCACAGGAGTTAAAGGTCCAGCTCACGGGTTTGCTAGTTCAGTGAGTGACCAACATCATGTCTCCTACCAGAACGAAGACATGACGTTCAGCGCTGGTGCGCTCACTGAACTGGCAAACCCGTGAGCTGCCAACATCCTGTTCTTGGGGGGATAGTCCCGTAGCTGTGGATCTGGGACTATCCCCCCAAGAACAGGATGTTGGCATCGTTCTCCTTGGCAAGCCTGCTGGGTTGGCTGCAGGGCCAGTTTGAGCTTTTTCCCAGCCACCCCGAGCTTAGCCAGAACCTCTGGATGCATTGACACTGCCTCTGAGTCGGTTTGCGTGACAAAACGCCCTCCTGACGTCCAGCTGGCTGCGTCTCTATTTGGTTTATCGGGAATTAAAATACGACGCTGTGCGTGTCCAGCTTTCCAGGGGCCTAAATGCTTCTGACAGCGTTGGCCCCTCCAGTTTTGTGAGATAACATTATTAAAGAAACAAACGGACCAGAATGTGGAAAACAAGGCAAGGAAACCCAATGTCGGTTTGAGCCTTTTTAAAAAATAAACAGGAACCACTTTAAAGAGCTGAAAAGCCAACACGTCCTTGTCTGTGTGGGAAACGTGTCTATTTTTGTCATGCCGTTTGTCTTCATGTGATCGTGAGTCCACGCATGACGCATAATCCCTACATTAAAGGGGTTGCTGTGAGATTCCTGCCAGCAGATTCAAAATACATTGCATTGGATTACTCTTTTCCATGGGAGATGTGGTTATCCAGATTGACTTACAAGGCTCACCATTTTTCACATTTTCAATTTGCACAAGCCGAGAAGCAACAGCAACGGGGACTTGAACTGAGACTGTGTCGTTGGCTCTCAAGAGCCTACAGGACACGGTCGTGCATTTATTTTCGCTTAAACCAAGGCAAGCAACTGTGTCGATCTCCTTGGGATCAAACCTGACTGTGGGGTTGTTTAAAAAGGCCTCAGAGAGCAAGGGGATTCGGGAACGAACGCTTTGCTCATTATCTCCTCCACTGCTGACTAGACTGATCACAGAACAATCACAATCCCCTTGAGAAGGTGTGAAATGTTCCGGAAAAACTTTGTTGGTTTTCAGTCTGTGGATTCTATTTCCTTGTCGAATAATTACGTTTTTTCATTTATTAACACAATTTTATTACTTAAAGTAGCATCAATTGAAATTTTTCTTGCATTTAATCATTTAGATTGAGATTATTATGTTCTTCGTATAAATCTGACAGTTCTGATTGGCTCCTTGTCTGATAACCAGGATGAAAAGGGTTCATCATTAGAAAATGTGGATCTGACAGAGATTGAATACAAGTCAGGAACTGTGAGTGGTTGATATTACACGGAAATAGTCCTTTAAAAAAAAACAACAAACAAATGAAATATTTCATTAGGTTTGTCACTCAATTATAAATGAATATGCAAGTGTGTTTAATTGTATAATTTCTACCTTGAACTTAATATCTTTAGTGAAATGAAACAGGAAACACTGCTTTTTAAATTTATCAACACTCATTTATTATTTGGAAGTTATTAAACAAATAATGAACAAACAAATCTTGACTAGTAATGTATATTTTTATTTAGTAATGAATTTGCTCATTGAAGTGTGGAAGGCTCAGATGAGGTCCGTCACCCTCTGTGTCATTCCATCAGGGGTCCTGCAGAAATAAACGTGGAGCACATTGCCAGAGACAGCAGAAAGCCAAAAACGGCGATTTGTCCCAACAAATTGGCCCACTCCTTGTTGACCGGTAACAGATGGGGATTCAGCACAAGCAGACAGTGCTGGATTACATGTAGTGTAGGGGCTGATAAATTATCATAAAGTGTGCCCATTTTTACGTTCTACTCCCCCACACAGTGTGCTGTGTAAGCCTGTGCCGGAGGCTTCTCAAAGTCGTTCGTTTGGAGTGACCTGACATGTTGATTTATTGACCGTCCCCATGAAAATATCCACAAAAGGGCAAAATCAAACGATTGTTATGCCAAAAAAAACACCCATCCATTTCTTTCCACACAATGGTACACACGTTGTTTTCACGTAGAAGATTTGTTCTCGTGTATGTTTCCAAGACCTGGCCTATGGCAAGCAACCAATCCTTTATTAGTCATCCATTGACAATACACTCCATGAGTAGCACCTTTGTAGCTGTACTGCACCATTTTCTGTGACAGTAGCCACTGATTTCAGCAGTGCCAGAAGGAAAGAGTTGATCAGAGGATGGAGAGGGGATGTATAGGTCCTCTATGAAACAGCTTGCTGTGAATTTGTTCTCCCTGACTGGGTCCACACAACCTGGGGGATGTTGCCATTCCAACGCCGGTACTGGGCGGTTCCATTATTTCATGTGGTCGGCGCTGGAGTGTTGGCCTCGAGCTAGTGAACATAGGACTGTTAGTGCCGCACCTGGGTAAGAGTTAAAGAAGATTTTTTATTTAAGGATGATATGTACTTTGCCCTTTCACATAAACGCTAAATTGGACGTGCAGCGGTGAAGGCAATTAGAATCCCCATGGGGGCAGTTATTTCAATCCATTAAGCTGGGATGGGAAAAAGGATGGTACCCTGTGGCACGCAGCCAGGGGCCACGCCCTCAAACCTGGGAGGACTCTCTGAAAGAGATGATGGAAAAAAGGACCTCATTGTGCACCTGAGTGTGGTTCCACTGATGGTAACCTCATTCAGGTGCTGATAATCAAAAGATTCTTTAAAAGACCCAGAAGAACTGGATCAGGAGGGGATCGAGTCTGGAGGTGGGGGTCAGTTGGTAGTTTAGAGGTCTTCGGTGGTTGTTCATATTGTTGTTCATATTGTTGTTCATATTGTTGTTCATATTGTTGTTCATATTGTTGTTCATATTGTTGTATGTGGAAAAAAAAAGTTTGTTAAAATAATGTCAAATAAAAAACGGACAGGCATGCTGCATACCCCCTTTGAGGTTAGCGGTTCTGACTGAGTGCCTAGTGAGGCTGGACTTTTAACAAGGTTGCTTTTTGCTAGTAAACCTCTGAATGTTTTTATTCAATAAACAGGCCTGAAATTTTGGGTTGTTGTGAAAAAATAATAAATTATGATTTCAGTGGAAACTATCTACAGGTGTAGTATACTGTAGACCTACTACTATTAACTATATAAGTGTATATATTTAGTTGACCACAGTCCTAATGTACTGTACTATGTATCTATGGTTGGAGCATGGTTACCTATATTCATAATCTGTCCGTTGAAACAATAAAATGAATAAAATTTGCAAGACTCTACTGCTGAAGACCACAAGGGGGCTGGATATGTGCTTCTCAGCGCGCCTTGCTCTTTTAAACCCTTAAAACTGTACCGCCACAGCCTGCTTGCTAAGAGACGTAACCCAGTGACGCTCGGCAAACTGGTGCGCCTCAGTTTACACCTACGTCCTCTGTGCGGCCAGAGAGGATGGTTTCGACTGCGTAACCTGACCGAATGGAATATTTTTGTCTTTAGCACATTTCCTCAACATTGGCGTTTAAAGTTATTTTGATGCGTTGTCCAGGTTTTGTGGATGTGTAATACGGCGCTTTTCTGATTTCCTTGCTAGAGAGCGTTTCATTTAACGGTACAAGTCAGTATTTTTGAACTCGACAGAGAAACATGGACTAATTTGTTTTTGATTCATAATGGAACTATTCAAACTTTTCGTTGTGCTCTGTACACTCTGTATATTTTCAGGTAAGGCTTTTTTTCTTTCTTTGCGTTGCCTTTGATATCGATATGAATCCACGCCCCGACTTTCGTATAATAATTGTATTGAATACATTTTTTTGGAAGGAACTAAATCACTTGGGTTATACATTTTCAATGAAAATTAATTATTATAAAATAACGTATTATAAAATGATTTGTAATGGTTGTATTTTCTAACATTGTTAAAGAGAATGTTTCATTATGTGTGATAAATTGAAATTGTTCTGTTATGTTGCGTTATGCTAAAATGTATGTTTTTTTGAGGTTGAGTACTATTTTGAGTCAGTCGAGTAAGTTAAAATGCTTTTAAATTTTAACCCGATCTTTGTTACCGTCTTTCTCTCGTTAAGTTTTAGGCTTCGGGGTCGACCCAGCTTTACGCATCAACGTTTTCAACGAATTAAAGCTTGGGGACTCCTTCGTCGGGGTTTCTCAAGTCCAGGGCTTCCACAATGAGAGCAGAGCGTTTCTATTTCAAGGTGAGACTGCGTGAACTCATACGTAAACCTGTTAAGTGTGCGTACTGCAGCCCTAAAACGTAAAATCTCGATGTGATAGATGCTAAAATTCACCAGTTTGTATTGCACGTAGGATAAACTTATATGGTTGTATAATGTATAATTCATGACAACAAACGTCTGCTAAAACGGCCCCATTGCCACACTTTGTTGCCTACTAGTATATGATCGTATAATTCTCCCCAGAAATATGAGGTGAAGCGGAAAACTCAACAAAACACTGACCGCCGATTCCCCCTTTAAACAAAGTTTGTTCTGACCGGCACCTGTATGGTTGGGTACTGTCACGGTTGTCGGTGACACTTAGGCTTGTATTCCCAGGATTGTTGTTTCCACCGACCCAACTTTTTTACCCACCATTGACTTAACGTACAAACTGCCAATACATTTACTGCCTAAACATGATGTCCAAAAAAATCATGATCATAACTCCTAACTTCCCCCTTCCTGTGAGTTTATACATTATTTCACAGTAACTGCCAGGCATAATGGACTCGATTTGGTTATCCGCGCTCAATTAGGATGTGGTTCTGACGTGTCTGTTAACACTTAAGTGTCGTTGCAAAGGGGAGGATTCGCATAAACAAAGGTATTTCAAATTAGTCAGAAAAAAAAATGCATGTACGATATACCTCTACCGTTTGTTCTCCTCAGCAGGATTCGAATACTACGCTTTCCGCGTGAAATAAGATCTGTCTGCGTTAAGGATGCTAAGCTATCGTGTCATTTTCATAATATTTGACAGTATTTTCCCCAGCAATAATAAAAACTCTAAATGTATTTTATGATTAGTGTATAATGGAGTCTTTTTTTTCAAGTCCCCCACGTCCTCATAACGGAGGAAGCGCCTTTACCCGGTACCAATTCCTCCTCACTCGGTTGGAAGTTCCCACCAGCTGTAGACTGGCTGTCCTCCATATCCATCATCTTCACGTGTGTTTGTGTTTACGTCAAAACCTGTTTGCTCGTGTTCTGTTTGTTTCATTCAGTCTCACGGGAACTTTTCAATTATTGATTATTTTTATTAATTATAAATTATTATTTTCTTTCAATTATTGATTTTGTGTATTATTTTGCTGGAAACCAGCGTGTCGGAAGCGCGCAGCATTTGTTTGTTTAATTTTTGTTTGGTTTGTGATAATTGTGTTGATAATACAATGGTCCGCGATACCGAGTGTTTATTTAACTATTCTTATTTCCGGACCGTACAAACGGTTAATTTAACAACTTCTATATAAAATGCATTTTTTTGCGCTATTGACGCTCTCGTCAAAATGCGTATCGTAAACCGGTATAACCTAGCGTCCAGCCCGTAGTCTGGATGTTTAATTATTTCTGCTTCTCTTTTGTGTTAGTCATTCTCAAAGATTAAACGTGGCACTAACTGCAGTGTTTATCCTGATCTGGTCTTAATTGCCACGGACTGAAACGTAGCGGCTAAAAAACCTGAGGCAGGACTTTTATTACACCCGTCACGCTCCGTGGAGCTGAATTAGCTTGCGTGGAGTCCAGCTCGTTTGTTTACATCTCTCAATTTGTGGGATGCAGGTGGAATATTATGGACGTTTTCTTGCCTGTTTAACACTTTCCTGGTTTGCTTTTCCATGGTCGAATTGGACTGGACATTTGGGCAGATGATCTTAACCTTCTGTGTAAACCTGTTTGAAAGTAACATTGATCGATTTTTATCTCAAATGTTTTGTTATCAGAACCTCCAGGACTTAGCTCTAGCACGTTTTTGAGGAGATGGCAACAACAAAATTTAGTGTGTCTCCTGTGTCTGTAAATCTGTGATTTCCCTGGGTAACCCCAGAGCTGGATGCAAGGAGAGGCAATCGGCGGCCAGGGGGAGAGTGCTGCGGCGTCTCTGACTGCATCAGCGTTTGTCATTCATTTAGGAAGTCTCACTCGAGTGCGTGACTGGCCGCCCCGCCCGCCTGGCGTCGGCTGACGGCGGATTGATGTGAACTGTACGCGTGACCGCGGCGGCGGCATGGGAATGCAGCTCTGGCAGGCGTGGATGTGAAGTTTGAATGAATGAATGAATGAATTTCTAGGCTTGCTCCCACCGGGGCCGTACAGTCTTGGAAACACGAGGGGGGCGCGTGTCAGAACCCTCCTCTCCGGGGGCGCGTGTTCCGTTTTGAAGGTGCCTGTCAGGGCTGCGCTCGGCGGTTTAAAGACAGCGCCGTGGGGACACCCGCAATAAAACCAGAGTGCCTCCGGCTATATCAGTCTTACCTAATTGGGGCAGCGGGCGAAGCTGTCAAAATTAAAGTGGCTTCATCAGAGGCTGACCTGTCATTCTGCATTGGATGAGAAATATTGGATGTCATCAGTATTAGATCTAGACTAGCTTCTTTTATGAGAGTCGCTCACATTTCTTCCATGCTCCTAAAGGTATGAAAGCCTGAGCTGGTTGCTTTATGGTTGGGTTTGGTACGGTTAATGAAGCGTTGCAGCCCGGTCGGTGCCCCATAGTGTGAAGATTCGGCCCCCTCACCATTCCGCCCCCATTAACGTCCGCACAGCGAGAGAGCGCGCTTCCGTGGCAACGCTGCGCCGCGCCCAACTGTAGCCGCTGTGCTGCGTTCATCAGGCGTTTAAGGGTCCGCGGCCGGGCAGGATGTTAATTACTGTGTAAATGAGCCGCTGCCCTCCCCGTCTGGTGGCTGCCGGGACCACAGATGGGGCGCCGCGCTCAGTCTGTGCTCCTGCTCCGTCTGCACTGCTGGGGACCCAGACCACGCCCCCTGCTGGCGTCTGGCGTTGGAGTGTCACGGCGTGCAGACACGTCCGTGGCGCTGCCGTCAGCGTGATCTTAATGGCACCTACCTGTGTGCCAGTACAACACAACGTCCGCCGCCCCCAGCGCAAGGTCGTCGCCGCAGTGTCAGCCTTTTGTTTAGGGTGTCCTGTGTTCTGGCAGAATGGCCCCACAGAGGAGGCTGCCCTCAGGGTGCGACCCGCTTCGCCTTGGACTGCTGAGTGGGATGTGTGTCTGTGGGAGCCTGCCTGCGCAAATTTTTCCCATCACTGAAATACTGCCAGGATCTTTGTCGGGGGAAAATTCAGCGTTGTATTCTCGCGCTGAATCCAATGTTAACGGGGAACGGGGAGACTCCTGCTCACCTCTAGCTTCTTCATGGTTCACCCTCCCCGTCGGGATTAAAATCGTGCTGTCCTCTGAGTGAAGGGGAGCACCGTGGCATCACCACGTCATCACCACGTTCTGCAGGACAGCCCCGCTCCGTTGGGGCGTCCTGCAGAACACGCAGGGACCCGATGAGTCACGAGGACGGGCTGGCTGCGCGGATCCCCCTTCCCAAAGCTGACGCCGCACGCCTGTGGGTGTCCGCCTGAAGAACCCCGCCTGTCTTTGGGTTAAACCCGGGGCTCGTGGCGAGCGCCGCGGCAGAGATTAGGAGTACCGTGAAATGAGAGACTGCCAGATTAGTGTTAGATGGAGCCACTGGAAGCTGGTGCGATGTGTCTGATGAAATGTCCCAAAGACGATATTAAACAGGAGCACCGCTGCTGAAGGCTGCCCGTTCCTGTGGCTTTTCACGTCCCTGCTGCATTAAGTGGTGATAAATTCGTTTGATTGGATAACATCTTTTTTTGTGCATTATACTTTATAATGAGACTTTTCAGTACTAAAACGGCTGCTGTTTGAATTTGATGCCCTTGCCCGGGCCCCAGAATGGCTGTAGATTGAGAAGTAGGCCTTTTTATGTTTTGCTGTTTTTTAATTTAATTCCCCAGGCCATTTCATGTCAGAATGGTGTTTGAAAGCAGGTGGTAACCCCCATTCAGATCCAGCCCAGGCTCTGCCTGACGTATTGATTCTGCTAAAGGGAAGCTGCCATTCTCGGCTGGGATGCGCTTCACTCCCCCGGACGCTGACTGGCGGGGGGCCCCAGGAGCCGCGGGGTGCTCTGCAGTGGAGCTGGGGGTCAATGCAGCGGGCCGCCTGCCCAGTGAAAATCCCCCAGAACACATTGGCGCTGTCGGGGGCCCACTCTGGAGCCCATCTGTGGTTTGGCTTTGTCCCGAATGAAGAGACCAGAGACCCAGGGTTTGGACTCCTGGCCAACCCCGCTCTGGTGACCAGACTGATGTCAGAATGGCAAGAAGGACAATGCTGTCTGGGCTGTACAATGGCTGTACAATGGGGACAATAACTCGTTGGCCTCGTTTCCGTCCCGCCCGCCTGCTTCAGCAGATGGAAGGGAATTGATCAAGTAAGCAGGTCACTCTTGCTGCTAACCGCATTACTGCCATAGATTGTAAATAATAAGGCTACAATGGGCTAGAGGAATCTTATGTGAATTAAAAAAAGATTAAAAATCAAAACCCTGAGGGTGAAGGAAAACGGCTCGGTCTATAAAATGGAGCGAGAGTCCAACCCCAAATAAACATAAAAATGTAATTTCACATATTTATAAATCAAATTATTATATATATATGTATATAGATATATATATGTATATATCTATAGATTTATTTTTTAAGTATTGTTATAATGGATCAAGCCTGCTTTGGCATCTCTGAGAGCCATCTGGTACCAGGCTCAGTTTAACACCACCCCAGTGTCCCTGCTTTTCCCTCGGCCCCAGGATCCAGCGTGGCCTTGCGGCCTGTCGGTGCGTGGTGTTTTTTAATTGGACCGCGTGTGCCCCCGGCGGGAGCGGCGGCGGCGGTACTTTGCTACGGCAACGCGCGGCTCCCGCGGCTAAAAGCCTCCCCTTTGATGCGGTGGCTTCTAAGCAGCTTCATCACTTATTGATGGTCCTATTAAAATACCGCGGAGGGGTCAGGGCCGGCGCGAGGGAACCGCGATGCGCCGCGGATCAGAACCCTCCCGCCGCTCTCCCTTTCCTCTGAATCGCTGTTTTCCAATTCCGTCATTAAACCTGGGAAAGGGAAGGGGGTTGCGACAGCGGGAGCTGCGTTTGACGAGCTTATGACGCCCCGAAAACTTTTTTTAAAAGCGGTGCTTTGAGGGTCTCTGATGTAGTTGGCAGTGTCGGCCGGGAATTGTGCGTCCGTCAGTAACGCGCTGGGCCCCCGCTCCTCAGGTGCAGAGAGGGATGTGAAGGCGTCGGCCGGCACCGCCCAGCGGATCCTGCAGAAGCTGAGGAACAGGAAGGAGTTCACCATCCTGGTGACCCTGAAGCAGGCACAGCACAATTCAGGGGTCATCCTGTCTGTCCATCACTCGGAACAGAGGTAGGCCTGCAGAGGGGGTGCGGTTGCACTGAAGTCATCTGATTGGGTGCAGAGGGGGATTGGGCCACCTTCTTATTATCGAACCTCAAGCCCGTATCCCAGCACTTGCCGTTGCTTAGCGCCCGCTGGCTGGCAGTAGTGTCGGGAGGGCCCTGCCCCTCCTCCAACTGCCTCTTGTGCGGGTGGTGTAGAGAGGGGTGTTGTAGAGACGGGAGGCTCAAAGGCAAGTGGGATCGGGGGAGACTTGTTGTACTTTGACACCCTCGCCATTCACAAGGATTTGTTGGGACGAGCCGAGATGCACTGCAATTGCAAAATCTGGCGACTGACCACATCTACTTTTGGCCATTTGCTTTAAAAAATATTCCTATTAAAGTGCTGATTAATTTGGCTTCAAAAACAAGGTTTAATGGAATATTTTCAGTCCAGTTTTAAGCAGTTTTTATGGATAAGTTACTTGAAGAAAGATCGCCCCCACCCCCCCCCCGTTGCTAACAGAGCTGAGCTATGTCCACAGTATTGATACAAATCCTCTGTAATAACAGCAACAGAGGGTAAAACTGTGTCCTCTGTAGCGTTGTCCAGGTCTGTTTTTGTTTAGAAGGACAACAAGGGGGCTTTGGTGCCTGGGAAGCTACAGATGGGGTAAGACCGTTGACATTTACCAGACTCCCGTTGTATCGATCTGTCCGCCCTGGAGGTCACGCCAGCATTGTCATTCCCCCTCTGCGCTCGTGGGTCAGCGATCCGGGGCCTTTGCTCACACGCTGACGCCGTCGCGGTGAGGGTCCCCAGCTGGAGCACAAATAGAGAAATACCAGGTATTAGGTAGTCTCGAAGTGTGTGTTTTTCGGACGTTGGGATGAGAATGTTCCAACTCTGGTGAATTACACTGTATGATCATCTATAATTGTGACAGCAGCTTTGTTCGTCGCAATAATGGAACGAAGACTTCTAGTTAATGTCGGTGGCTGTTTGGCGGGTACGCTGTGCGACTCTTAACCGGGCTGGCGCTGTACAAGCGTGACCTGGGTACTGGCTCTCACTGAGCTGGGTCGCTGGGAAGACCTAATCCCTGTTAAGTTGATTTTCAGCAACTCCACGACCTCAGCTTTGCGAGACAGTTGTGCCCTTCAGAGGCCCAGTGGAGTGGGCGCTACCTCACATTGTGTATCTCCATAGAAGGGTCTGGGCATTTTCGGAGGGTTGTGACGCCTAGCTGACGTTTGGGCCCAATCAGCGCTTCTGCTGTGCGGCCTGAAATTTGAGTTCACCTTTAAAAACTGTGTTTTTATACTCTGTTGCTCTGACTTTACCTTTCAGCATGTGTATCAGGAACCTGTGGTTCATTGTAAGTGCCCTAGAGATTGACCTCACAGTTTGTGTTATAAAGAATTTTGGGATCGACAGTGGGGATCCATCCTCCAACTCAGGGATCAGGTGCTGCTGCTGTGGCTAATTTCTTTGACGATGTGTTTGGAAGCGCGTTCACCATCCCCTCACCCCCAGGTTCCTGGAGTTGGAGAGCAGCGGCCAGCGCAACGAGGTGCGGCTCCACTACCGCACGCGGGGCCGGCAGCCGCGCACCGAGGTCTTCCCCTACACGCTGGCGGACAACCAGTGGCACAAGGTCTCCCTGGCCGTGAGCGCCTCCCACGTCCTCCTGCACGTGGACTGCAACAGGTGCGCCGCATCCCGGCGGGACCCGCCCGCGATGGTGCCCCTCCCCCTCCCTCACGCCAACCCCTGTCTTCTGTGTGGTTTCAGGATCTACGAGCGAGTGGTGGAGCCGCCCTCCATGGACATCCCTGAGGATGCCTCCTTCTGGCTCGGCCAGCGGAACAAGGGCCTGGGCTCCTTTAAGGTATACGCCCGCGTCGCCATCCAGCCCCTTACCGGGCAGGACAGGTTAAATAGGAGAGTTGACGTGCATTAACCGTCCGTGAATCATCGTTTCGTCTGATTCATCTGAGAGCTTGAGAATGCATCATGGTATTTTGTGTTTCAAAAAAAGCCTTGTGTTATGTGATCTGTTTTGACTGGTCTTCCATGGAAATCTATGTAAGTGGACAAGCCGTCGCTGCCAGAGCTGTGCTGTGCCTGGCCATATGCCAATGAGGTAAAAAAAAGAGTTGCCCCCCTTATTATATCAGCGCAATCCTCACTACTTCTCCCAGACGGACACTTTAGACGGCTGATTGGTTTTAATTCATGTTCTGAAAGAGAGGGCAGCGGTTTGCTGGGTTTTAAAGCAGTCGAAGTGCCTTCGCATCTCTTCAGGTTGTTTAAAATCGGCGGCGTTAATTGTGTGACGAGAAACCGGGGGTCGCAGTGTCGCCGACGTGCTCCACCACACCTCGTTCGCGCCTCTCTCTAGTGAGGGTCTAATTAGCGCTAGGAAAGCCCCAGATTGAACCATGGCTGTGGGCTGTGATGATGAACCTCACTCATTACAAACTCTCCCTCAAGGGCCTGGCTCAATCTCGCTCGGACGGTCTGTCCTTTGCCTGACAAATTAAAGCTAGCGTTACTTTTCCTGCTTAGCTTAAAACTGTTCAGAGAGTTAATTATGGTTAATTCTGTCAAACCCGCAATGCCATGTAATCTGTAATCGTTAAAAAAACAAACAAACAGACAAATAAAAAAGACATATCAGTGCTATATGAACAAGCTGTAAGTAACACTGAATAATTGCTGTGTTATTTGTCTCTCGGATGGCTATTATTCATAAAGATTAGTATGTCCAATTTCAAGCCAGCTTGAAGCATATTCATACTGGCTTTTTAAACCATTAGTTTTTCCCCTCCTCCGTGGAAAAATTAGAGTAAAAGAGTGTAATGCAAAGGAACTTATTGGCACCTGTCGCCATGTGAATCAAAAAAGGACATTTTGTCTTTCTTTGGATTAGAATTTTACGCCAGGAAATTGAGGTGGTCACCTAATTTAAAACACCTTTTTTTTCCATAAACGGTCGGGTTCCTTTGATGGCAAAAATGTAATTATGATCTGGAGTGATATGGGTTTCCATGGATACCAAAGTGATATATTTGACACTGATAAATGTGTTGGGTGTGCGAGGCGGGGTCCAAATGACACTGGCTCGTAGGGCATGCGAGACAAATTTAGTTCTCTTTTTCTAAATGATATTGGACAAAAAGGCTTTAATAAGACCCACGACCCCTCGCTCCAACTTCACGTGATATCGCTTGGCAATGATACAGATTTCTTGCGTGCGAATGCGAGTCTGATGTAACCTCAGCCTTAAGGGGGCTCCTTTGCAGTATGCTGCGTTGGTGAATGTTCCTTTATAAATGCCCTGCCGAGACAGATCCCTGATGTTGCATCAGCGACCGGATTGTCAGAGGGTGACGATCAGAAACAGAGCCGCCTCCTGCCCGTCTGGCGGTAGCTTCGTCCCAGTGTGGTGTCAGCTTTGGACGTCGGCCCTGGTTTGTCACGCTAGCCGCTGTTGTCGGTGTGCTTTTACCTCAGAGCGATGGGGGCCCGTTTTCTTTTACCAAGAGAAATCTCCTGAACTCCTCTCTTTGGGCCTTCGCAGGGGATGATGCAGGACGTTCAGCTGCTCGTCATGCCTCAGGGATATATCTCTCAGTGCCCCGACCTGAACCGCAGTAAGTCCGTTTGCGCCTGACCGGGGTCGCGCTCCGGGAATGGCCGCCGGTGCGCGGTCTGATTGGCTCCCGGCGACGCACAGCAATGGCGGTGCTTCTCTCTTCCCAGCGTGCCCCACCTGCAACGACTTCCACGGGCTGGTGCAGAAGATCATGGAGCTGCAGGATATCCTGGCCAAGACCTCCAGCAAGGTGCCGGCCCCTATGTCCCCCTGGCGATGTATAAAGCAGTACCGGGAGACAAAAGGCGCACAGGACGGCCAATACCTTTATTCAATGAAAGTCATACCAGGGCTATTCATTATTTTTCAGTTAAATCAGCCACCTAGGCACGTTTATTCTAGCGGCTAACAAGCTTTTTGATTCCATCAGTGGAAGAAGTCCTAGTTGATGACTTGCATGCATGCTTTTGGGATATTTTTTCCTTCCATGTACTGTAGGAGCGCGGAATGTGCAGAATTAGCATGCCTCTGTATAAGGCCACGCGTCTGATATGGAGCTGAGGTTCAGTAGTGTGCAGTGTGGAGCAGAAGCTCTGTTGCACTGGTCCTGGGAGCGTGTGTGAAGCCCTAATGACTCTCAGAGCCGCCAGGGCCCCACCACAAGAGCTGGTGTTGATGTGGTTAATGAAGAGGACGGCGATGGGCAGCTGCCTAATGCCACCATCCCATTTTCTTTGTTTTCTGTGGGCAGCTGGCTATGGCGGAGGAGAAGATGAACGGCCTGGATAGGTGCTACTGTGAGCGGACCTGCGACGTGAGAGGGCTGCTCTACCGCGAGGACGAGTCCTGGACTGACGGCTGCAAGAACTGCTCCTGCACGGTAGGCCGCGTGACGCTGGTGTGGGCTGGGACACGTGGGGGGAGGGGCCGAAGACACGCTGCCCTATCTGTCTGTGCTAACAAACCCCCCCAACCCCAGGGAGTCCCCTTTGATCACCATACATACATCTTCTTTCAGTACATTGTCAGGATCAGGAGAGTGTTGATCCAGTCATCTACTGTGGATTATGTGTATTTATTACACAGATCTGCAGTGCTAGCAACAGGGACTGTTGCAATTACGGTTTCTTTCTCAATTATTTCTTTAATTTAAATGTAACTAATTTCTCGCTGCTTAATGATCGCCACTTGTTATTTTTCCCACGTGTTTTATAGGTTTGTTTTTATGCCTCTTTTTTGTGAAGTAAAACAAGAGCCAAGCTATCTACCCATCTATCCATGGATAGATTGGTAGAGCTGCTGAAACGATTCAGAACAGCCAGGGATTTTTACCGTCTCACTCCCACGCACACAACATCACAAAAGCTTTCTTTCCCTCTTGTATTTCTGTAAACCGCAGTAGTATTGCATGACCTTCTCACACGTTTGGTGATTGTCCAGAATGTACCAATGCACACTCTTTCCGAGGGGTTCTGCTGAGGTGTTCCTGGAACTGCTATATAAAGGTCGAGTCAGCACTTGGATGAGTCAGCACAGAGCTGTACAGGGCAGGACCATCGAGTAATGTTTTGCGGGGGGGGGGGGGGGGGGGGGGGGGGGGGGGGGGGGGGGGGGGGGGGGGGGGGGGGGGGGGGGGGGGGG
>JAOYSI010002842.1:0-12538 GCA_025775065.1 Hiodon alosoides
GCACTGCCCCACTCGGCACTGCCCCACACGGCACTGCCCCACTCAACACTGCCACACTCAACACTGCCCCACTCAACACTGCCACACTCAACACTGCCCCACTCAACACTGCCCCACACGGCACTGCCCCACTCGGCACTGCCCCACTCGGCACTGCCCCACTCGGCACTGCCCCACTCAACACTGCCCAATACGGGGTCTGCAATGTCACAGTTCTTGACATTACAGGTCTGTAATTATATTGATTCTTTAAAATGGTTGTTTAACCTCTCAGTGTAAAGGCTTAGTTTTTGAATCAGGGCCTTTCATTAGCGCCTATTCAGACTCAGGCTTTGTTACTAACAGTAGCACCACAATATTCTCAAACACACTCCCAACACACATTATAATTTAATTAATACTTAATTAATTAATTAATAATCGTTTGGCTAATTAGATTTGCTTGATGGAATAAAAACAATTTAGAATAAAAGCGTGATTATGCGCTATGATTGTTCTACAGTTGTGAGAGTGTTTCTGCCTTCCTGTCCGCAGGTTCTGTGAGTCCTGTATGCTGAACCCGGGCTGCGGGTTCTGTTACCATGAGAACAGCTCAGTAGTGTTTGCCTCCTCCTGTGTTCCGGTCAATCCAGCCGCCACAGAGGAACCTGCATGGGGCAGGTGAGAGGCCGTCACTGGAAGGAGAGGATGGCCAGTGTCGGTCCATGAAATCTAAAAACTGTCTGTGTCGACCCGAAGTTCCTCCTTCTCTCCTCTCTGAGAGGCGGTTCTGGTCCAGTGCCACGTCCGTGTCAACCTGCCCCTTTCCCGACGTTCCTCCTTCTCTCCTCTCTGAGAGGCGGTTCTGGTCCAGTGCCACCGAATGCCGGCCCATTCGCCGCTCTCCGTATATTTCACAGTCTCTTTTTAGTTCCATTCTCACTTTCTCTCCAGCGCTTTCTCCTCGCTGAGTACTGACAGCGTGCAATAAAACACGGAATCAACACTCGCGTCCCTGAGCAGAGTCTACAGTACAGTCAGTAATCTGATATGACGGCAGAGATGCACTCAATGAGCACTGGTAACAGACTCTAACCACACCAACCATAGATTTTCAAAGCATCAGTCACCCCATTGGCAATGGTTTTTTTGCTGATTATTACAGATGTATCTCATATCAATTAAAAATAAATAGTGTTTATTGATACAGTAGACCTTTGTGCTAAGATTCTGGGAAAGAAAAGTGAATGCATGGTTGATTTGTAAAGGTATTGGGAACATTTTGCTGTGGGTTCCCTAGGTGTTCCAACGCTAGCCAGATGAGTGACGGAACCTACTGGGCCTACAACTACTGCCCCACCTCCTATTACTGGATGGCCCTAATGGGCCTCATTCTCTACCTGGCTTTCTTCGCTCCAGGTAAGAGGACCACACTTGACTGCAGAGACACGGACAGTTTTGCCTCTGACTGATTTCACGACCATTCTCTATTGTTCCCCATCTCAATTCTGCCACAGGTATGGGGCCCATGCCCTGGACGGTAAATTCTGAGATCTACCCGCTGTGGGCCCGGAGTACGGGGAATGCGGTCTCAGCTGGGGTCAACTGGACCTTCAACGTCCTGGTCTCACTGACTTTTCTTCACATTGCACAATACCTCACCTATTATGGTACGACGCCAATCTCTAAACCAACGCCATGCACTTTAGCCTGGTTATCATCGCACACAATGATTAATCTGAGACTCTGTTCCCTACCTTATTGCAGCTTACAGTGCAGTGTTTGATTTAAATACAGGCTACAGGGCCTGTCTTGTGTGTATATTCTGCTCCGCTTGTTCTGCTCCGCTTGTTGGTGTTTCTGACCGGCTTTTCTTGTGGTTATCCAGGAGCGTTCTTTCTCTACGCCTGCCTGGCTCTCCTTGGCTCCGTCTTTATCTACGGCTGCCTTCCCGAGACTAAGGGGCGCAGGCTGGAGGAGATCGAGGCGCTGTTCGAGAGCCGTCTGTGCACGTGCGGCGTCTCAGACTCGGAAGATAACCGACAGATTGAGTACATCAGGGTAAAAGGCAGCAATTACCACCTCTCTGACAACGACGCTTCTGACGTGGAATAGCGTGGGTACCCTCTCACTCCACCCGAAGCCTTCTGTGTAAAAGGAGAGATCAATCTGTGACCTCACACTGCCTGACTGTGTGGGTTAACACCTTCAGTAAAAACCTGTATGTAATATAAATGACTATAGATAAATTTGGCCAATAAAACACAAAGTTTACTTAGTATCCCCAACTAAAATATAAACTGCTCAGTGTTTCTGTAGCACAGTGACCCAAAACGCCACGTTCAGTTGGATTAGACTGGTATAAATGAAGTAACACTGAATTAAATTATGTAAGGGAAAATAAAGGGCCTATATATGGACCTAAACTAGCCTATAGCAGCTAGCCACTAGCAGAAAAGTGTGTTTGTATGTATTCAATATTTGCACTCTGGAATACGACATATCTGTGTATCCGTCAGTGAAAATGAAACTATGATTATGATATTTTGGTGAGAAACTTGGGGTTTTCTCAGTCATTTCAGCCTGAAGCACCCCGAGACCGTTGTTGTCGTTTAAAATAACGCTGACAAAGCGTTCGGCGCTGATCTCATCATCAGACCCTACGACTACCATTTTCTCAATGTTTCCTGTTTTTATTCAGGTGAAATTTAGCCCATCTAAGACAACTTAGTAGGTGATATTAAATTCCTAACTATGTTGAATTGAGCTGGGCAAGTTACACAACATAGACCTGTATAATTTCATATGTACGTGGCTTTATTACGTCTCCCCACTCTCCTGAGAGTTTATACAGTGAAGAACGAGGGGAAAATGTTGTTAATTGTTGTGACATAGAAATGCTTTTACTTTTATAGTAAATAAAATAGTTGTGACAGTTGTTCCAAGCTATGAAAATATATAAATGTGTGGGACCATTGCTTTTTAGGCAGGAAGCAGAGAATATTTTTGTACTCAGAATACTTTTGTTTTAATTTGAATTAAAACAGAGTATCTGTGATGTTTACAGTTCATGAACAACCATTGCTGTGTATTATCAAGAAAACAAAGCCTAAATGTTTTCCCTATTTTATTTTTGTCTTCCTTTGTAGCCTCGTATACGAATCAAACTGCATATTTATTCTACCAGTGACCAACTTGAATATAATGTAGAAAAAAACATTTCTTTTTACATACGCTAATTAAACAAACAGGATTTAAATTTGACTAAAGGTGGCTTAGTGCTGTACCAGTTAACACCTCAGTAGTCAGGTAAACACAGTTTACTGCCTAGCTTTTACAGATTTGCAGTTGATAACCACGATGGAGTTTTGTGCAGTATGTGCGACAATAATTTGTAGCTATCGCCAAATGAATGATGGACGTTATTATTTAACCTGACTGCTGATTTATTGTGCTATATTGCAGCAAAATGTGTAGGTGTTCACACAAGGACTGGGTGTATAGCACTGTCAAATTGTCTGATTAATTTATTGGAAAATGTGCATTAATGATTAAATGAGCTTTACCATAGGCTTGGGGATATTGTGAGTTAAATGTGATTTTTAACTTTAAAGTTTGAGAAACTTGATCTGTAACATGAGGATTAATGTCGGAATAATTGGCATCGTGTTGTCTTGAAATTTCTGTTTCTAAATGTTTTATGAAAAAGGGGTTTATCATGATTATTCTGCAGCTGTGTACCGAAATGTCTCATATGAAATATTGTATTTGACAAGTATATAAAATGTGTTGTGATTTATGACTACATAATGACAAATCTAAAATTCTGACTCTGGAAACCCATAGTTTTGATATGATTTGTCTTTACGTTTTTTTTAAAGACAGGGACATCCAATGTTTGTTTATAGTGGACCAGTGCAATTTTGTGAACCAATTACAAAACAAAAAAAAAAGAACTAGTGAGAAAAATGTAGCTATATAGTATTTGACTATTGTTGTGTGCTTTGCTAGAATGTATCTTTGTATAGAACTACATAAACTCACTTGAATATGTAAATGACAAAGGAAACCGATGAAGTAGCTTAGTTTGGTTCTGATTTAATAAAATTTGAATCCACAGAATCTCTCTCTGAAAGTGCAAACTTAGTTTAAGGACTGCGTGCACCATCAGGGTTATTATTAGATTCTCAAACTAACACACATACAAATACAGAAGACATTAAATATCTTTCTTTTTTACTTGTTTTTCTGCTTCAACATTAACAAAATGCTGGCAATCTCCTGCAATGTACTAGCTTCCAATGACTCTGTGTTTAGACTATTCTCCGCTCTGCCTAGAGTCAGACTCTTTCTGATCTCCGGTTTGCTTCCAGGTCTCTCTTCCTCTTCCGCCTGGTCTAGATTCTGCTTATGTGTTAGTTCTAGAACAAAACACATTTCAGCGTCAATGTTTTATTCTAGAAAATACATCAGTCAGATACATTTGTAAATTTATTCAAACCAACTTGGACCAAAAATGTCATTAAAAAAATTTTCACATTTTTCTGTGTATTACAAATACAACCATGACCCTTTAATGTCTTCCTTTGGTTACCTTGAGCGCCGTTTGTCTGACTAATTGGTGGTGCCGCTCTTTTCAGGCCTACTGACTCCTCGGATTGGCATTGGCTTTCAGTACCCCCTGAAAGTGATGGATGATCTTTTACACAAGCCCTGTGGCTATGTCGTGCTCTTGCACCATCGACGGATTTACTTAAAGCCAGGTGTTGCTCCTGTCTCTGGTTGTCTGGAGTTGCTTCTGGAAAATCAGATTCCCGGAGCTCAAAGTCTTTACCAGGCTGCCACCTTGTGGCCACATTAGGTCGCTCTTGAGGAGCATAATCTGCTTGCGATTGTGACCTAAGAGAGCAGGGATTGTTTGTGATGCCTTCCCATCCCAGGCCACACTGTGTAGAAATGTCACACTTGTGTCCTGTAGAAACGCTGTCGGTCTGCGTTCCAATTTCCTGCACGATGACAGGCGGTCTCTCCTTCCGCGTCACAATTCCAGGTGAACGCTGCCGGCCAGGCTGAATACACGCTGGCACAAACTGATCGCTCTCGCCGCTCCTGCTCTGCTCGTCTCCCGCGCTCCTCAGAGGATTCTGCTCCTTACTCACCGTGTCCGTCGGAGCCCTCATTACCCCACGTGGAGTGGATTCTGTTGCTCCCCCGCTGCATTGTGGGACTGAGGCTGGAGACACAGAATAGAACCTCCCTTGACGGGGTTCACCTGTCTGGGGTGGGCCCTGGTGATCTTCATCCTTGGATAACATTTAGAAATGTAGTCACATGACTGTGGCAAATTCCAAGCACTTGTACAATATGAGGGTTGAGGGGTTTTTCATCTGTTTTGCCACAGTTTTGAATAGGCAGTTCAGTTAATGTATCTGGGTTCATTGACACAAATCCTAGTCGCCTTTGAGACGACTGTCTCTTTCTAAACAGCCTGCTGTGCCCTCCCTGTGACAATCGGCTAATGGCTGGTTCCAAAGCGGCGAACTCCAACTCACAGGGCTCAGTGTTTGAGAACCTTTTATTGACTGAGACAGTCGGGAGGCTCACAGGATCAAGGTTTTGTCAGAATGTGCCAGTTATCTGCTATGATTAAGAAAAAAGGAAAGTTAAGCGGCGTCACGCTTACATCATCTGAGTCGATACTGAAGAAGCTTCCTCTGGAAGAGTAGCAGGACGATCCAGAGACTAGCACAGGGCTATTGTTGTAGCTGCTGCAGGCTGTGAAATCCACAACATGCTTTTTGGTAAAAAATATCATTACATTTAATATACAGTAGATGTCAATAGAAGCAACTGTGAAACTTACTGGTTCCACGTGTTCCAGGGTATTCGGATACCTGTTTCAAATGTAGAAATGAAAATCCTGTTTGTAAAAAGCGCTATAACAGAAGGCTATAACAAATGAAATTTGACTGACTGACTTGATTGATTGATTGACTTCTCCAGAAGCAGCAGGACCCTTGATGGCAGCCGATCGAGCTGACTTGTTTTGTGTCATACCTGATTAATGATTATTTTTCATACTTCCATCTGGAACCCAAGCTAATTGTTAAATTTGAGCCAAATTCTTCTGTATTTTTTTCACTTTTGTGATGAAATAATGACCTACTGTTTTAATATTGTGTGTACATCATGGGTAGGACACCTAGTGTTTTGGTACTTTCATATTCAGAGCTGCCAATTCAGCAATGAACTCTTACCTGAGGTGAAAAAACAGCTTTGGGGCATCTGTTCTGGGATTTTACCAGATCCCTTAAACAAACAACAAAAAACAGATTTAAAAGATCTATTTTAAAGATATAAATAATACTGTATATGATACAGAATAGCATGCTACTCACTGAATTGTTTCAAATTTATATGGGTTGTTTTTTTGAAGATGAATTTTCCTTTTTGAGCTCTCAAAAGGGCTTCCTGCAGAAATGCAGTAATTTTTTGAATGAAGAAACGCGTGAATATTGCACAATATCAAGATGCAAGACGTTAATGTGGTTAGTATTATTATAAAAAATAATCACGGAAGATGCAGGTTAGGGCAGTGCTGTTGTATCTTTAAGAATGGTTCACCTAAATTGCTTTAGTGAACATTTAGGTGTAAAATCCTCACGGATAAAATACTTTAGTGTTGAGCAGATAGAGAATGTTAACGGACAAAGTAAATGAGAAATGCCTACCTTGAAAAACGCTCTCTTGAGTATCAAAGCCCATGACAACCATTTGTTTTCCTTCAGCATTTTTCTGAGGGAAGCTAGAAGAGTTCTCTACTGCCTGCAGGGAAGGCCTTCTGTTCTCCGTACAGGTAGTAAAATGTTATAATATGACATATTGCTAAATCTTAAATTTAATGATCCACACATAAACTGATAAATGTTTGCAGAAATCTTTTTTACACTTACTTAGTCTCCATACTTCCAAACTGAACACCGGATACCGGACTGTTCTGAATCGGATGTTTTGACTCATATGAAACTGTCCATGGACAAGCGTTGCTCATACCTCTTGGTTTGGAGAAAGGTATGAACTACCGAAGCAAATATGAGCCTGTCAATAGTGTCTACTGTGTGGACAGTAAAGATCTGTGATGTATGGAATACATGAACCTCAGCCAGGATTCCACTTCAGGTGACTTTACATTTGAGATGTTCCCTCAAATATCTTACTTATTCCCTCAGATTTCAGGTCAGACTTCAGAGAACAAATCCGTACACGGTCAAGCTCAAAGAAGAAATGTATTCAGTGTCACTGAGATATTTCTATTTGTTAAATTTGCACTGGAAAGGCATAAAGAAAAAATGTGGCTCCGTTTCACACAAGTAGTTAAGCGAATGCATTAGATTGGGAAAAACTGTATTTGTGATGTTTTGTTTCTTTTGCCTATCCAATAGATACATATCCTGATTTGTTCATGGTTGATGTGTTCCTTGGCCTGCTCTTAATATCAGGATCTAATGGGATGGAATCACACACCTTGGGTCTGTGTTGAACTGTAAACGTTCCAGTTGAGGATTCAGATGTAGAGAATGAATAGGGACTGAAGGTGCCCATTACGTGACGTTGGTAATCGGAATCACCGCCTTCAGAAAAGTCTGATTCCAATACAGGTGAGAGCTGGGAGTGAAAATCAGATATAATTCTATAAAGATGATTTCTTTACAAACACAGTGCATTAGGATGAAGGCCCAATCAATGGGAAACTGGTTTTCATTTGTTGAGTATGGTTTAACTCTCGGGAGTTAAAAACTGATATAACCCTGACTTACTTGTCTATAATTCTCTACTCCAGGCAGGCTGTGCTTCCTCTTTCTTAGGCCTAAAGTCTCCAAACTACAAAGGTTTTTTTATACAGAAAGATGAAATCACACAAAAGAAATAAACCGTGTTTAATCGCTCTGACACAAAATGACACATTAAATATAATGCCTACCTATACTCAGGCTGACTCCCGGCAAAGCACAACCGTGAAGGAGTGCAGGGGCTCATTGGTAACTCTAAAGGGTCTTTTTTACACCTCCGGAGTCTTTTTGTTTCATTGAAATGGTTTACCGTAGGTTCGTCTGAAATCAAGGTGTTAGTTTCAGTATACCAGTGAGAATAACAAAAATTCTACCAAGAAATGTGTTCAAAATAGTATATGATGCCGCATCATATTGTGTTTGGCATTGCACATTGTTCCATATCTACTTGGAAACCAGAGTTTTTCTGTAGTTTATTCATTTTTATTTTTTCATTTTATGTAAAATACTGACTACTTACTATAATCGTCCTTCTTAGTTGCAATCTGATTGACAATAAACAACGTCATCAGGTCCAAACTGCCTGCCGTAGTTCCATTCTGAACTGATGCTGGAACTGTTGCGGAACTGAATTTTTTCTGAAGTTTCTTCCGTTCAAAATACTCCTTGGAAACATTATCGTTTGCTTTCAGAACATAGAAGTTGGAAAGGTTTAAATGCTGCGTGTAATGTATTATTAGACTTACCCTTTGTTTTTTCGTGTCACTTTTGATCAGAAATCTGCTCCTAGAAGATATGACGTTTTAGCTGGATGGAGTCGGCTATGATTAATTAAGTGAGCAAATACACAGTAATTGGTTTTTCAAATAAAATGTGTTACAGTATTTATTAATGTTTTGACAGAACTTATTATTAATTCAGTCATTTTATTTATTTAGTTATTTATTTACCGTGAGCCCCCGACCCAGTTCATTTCCACTTGCTCACGATGGTGACTAGCTAGTTGCTAGTCGAACCTCTTCAAAAGGGAACCATTATTCGTTATCATGTGCCTCTATATCAGTTACATCTTACATTATACCTATTTCAAAACGGCTAAATTGTCTGCGTAACCGACGGCTACTCCGAAATGTCGGTCTTTTGTGTTGTACCGTTTCGATCCGTGGCCTCGGTGCTGCGCGAGAGCCTCCGCACGAGCAGACCCAGTACAGTAAATATCACTAACGGTTGATTTAGCCGGCAGATTATTCGTGTGTTTTACACACGCGTGTTTATCGCGCCGCGATGCCGGGGGAATACATATCCTAATCATTGCCGTCAGTCTGAGTTGGCTCTGTGCGTGAGATTTGTTACACAACTTAGTGCCCGTGTTTGGTGACCTTTAATATGTCACCGTACTTTGAGTGGTTAATTAATGCTCGGGAAACACCTAGGTGTAGGAGGAGGAAGCATCCGGCCTCTCTCTTGCCCCAAGCCTTTGGGCATTAAACAAGGGCGTCTGATCCTTTTTGTTTATTTCGGCTGCAAAGGTGCTGACTGCTCTCATCTGAAACTCTGGTGTTTTTCGAAATTAAACATTTTGGACCAACTGATTGTTATAAAGCCAGCTTGCAGATTGTTAGCACATTGTTTTGGAATAACTTTGAGCGAATTCCCAAAGGACTCCAAAATGTTGAAATCTTCTCCAAAGCGTCAGGTTTAAAATTAAAGAACTGTATACATACTGCCCTCTAGTGACCGCATATAATACTCTCGTTATAGCAACCATTAAATATCTGGGCATCCATGTTGACATATACAGTAATCTAAATTTATATTATTAAAGCTGTGCTGATAAAATAATTTATGGATGGTGGTGTACTAACCATTGACGTGGATTGCATCAACGGCGCCTTTAAAATCAACTGGTTAAAATCCTTGAAAAATGTAGAGAGGTTTGCTAAAGATTTGTGATACCGAAACTACCATTTAAACTGTCTTCTTTCCATTAACAAGTTTTACTTAACTGGCGGATTTTGTGAGTAACACTCTGTCGTTATTGCAATCTATGGAATAACGGATCTGTTCTATTTCAAAATAAATCTCTGTACTCCTAAGCATGGGTAAAGGAATATGGCCCGTCAGCCACTTTATTGACGCAAGGGACATACAGATTTTTGTCTGTAATATCAAATTCTCTTTAATCGTAATCAGTAACCAGTGATTGTATCGTTAAAGTAATTCCAATGCTTAGCACTGCTTCTGTTTGATGGACATTAATTTATTGGTGACTTCCAAAGGTCTTTCCACAACTACTTTTGTAATCGTGTGTATAATACAGAAATAAACTAAAAATGTTAGATTTTATAAACAGGACTCCTTGTCAAAGGAATAAATGGCCCACCCACAATCTCACTAAATAAACGCTTCCCTTTATATCATGTAATTCCTCAGCAAATAACTAGCAACAATTTAACTTGAATTCACCTGTAATACGTTTTACGTTTACATAAAGATTCCAAAACGAATACTTATCATGTATTATGAGCGCATATGAAAAGTTAAAGATAAAATTGCAAGGGGGAAAACAGCTGTGCAAAATTCATATAATATTCATAAATTAACTTAATCTGAAATCTAAAAATCTTAATCTAAACTCTCCGGCGAGACGGGTCGAATATTTCCCAACATAAAATCAATTTCACCTTACAATAATTGATTTTGAGTTTCAGTGTTTCAAAATAAAATAACAATTTCAATGTACAGTTTTTGATTCAGTAATTTGAGAGCATTTGTCAGGGGTCTGAATACTATATGACGTAGGTTTGGTAGACTTTGTAAAATCTGACAATACCATGTTGAAACAGTTTTGGTATGATGAAGAAAGAAAGAAATGTATGAAATTCGCTAGGCAACGGCGTGTTAGCGAGAGCATAAAAATGTGTGAATCTCTTTATATGCGAGAGTGGACGATTGCGTATTCCTATAGGATTCCCCCGTTCAAGAAAACACGCTACGCTGCATAATGCATAGCCTTTGGTCTGAATAATAACACGATATTAAATTATTAATGAAATAAAGTATGCACATGGGATCGTGATTTTAAGGCAATTTCCATTTTATGTTCAAATAAAATTAAACATCTGGTGGCCCATGAACCGTACTTATATTTCATTGTTGTTGATATCGTTCCTTAAAAATACCCACCGGAATGAATGAAAAATAATGTCAAATATAATATTGTCATTTCTATTTCACACCGTTACAGTTCGTCACTCATTGGAACAACCAATCGTCGCCTTTCGGGGGAGTAGCTAGCCAGAAACTGCAAAACCTATTGACGGAAACATTCCCTGCAAGCGGTGCTGTACTGTAATACGTCGCAGTTCGGTTTCCATCTGGATTTGGTTGTTATTGATTTATTTTTGATAAATAGGTTTACATTTCCTCGTGGACATGATACGGAACATCTACATACACTATTAGCGATCTTGCCATTATCACCTGTTGTGGAAAAATGACCAACATTTTACATGCAGCGTCAAAAGTCAAATGGAATCAGTCTACTGCGACGAAGCGGGCAGTCTTTCTTATGGCCGCTGCCTATGGGGTAAAAACGCTGTATCCCTTTATTCGTGGACAGATAAGCAAACGAAAAGACACTAAGAAGACAGCGGATGTAAAGTCGGGAAAGGAAAATGGATTGGTGTTGCCGCCAGCAGCCGAGATAGCGCCTAATACGTCCCCCGGATTGAATGCAGATTTTTTCAATCAAATACTGGACCTCGCGAAAATTCTCTTTCCAAAGCTTATTACTAAAGAGGTTGGGTTGCTTTGCCTACACTCCGTCGCTTTGATTTCTAGGACGTTTCTGTCAATCTATGTGGCCGGGTTGGACGGCAAGATTGTCAAAACCATTGTGGAGAAGCAGCCTAAGAGATTCGTTTTTAAACTGATTAAGTGGCTCTTGATTGCCATCCCGGCCACATTCGTGAACAGCGCAATCCGTTACCTGGAGTGTAAACTCGCTCTGGCCTTTCGCACTCGTCTCGTAGAACACGCCTACAGCACATATTTTACGAACCAGACTTACTATAAGGTTAGTAATATGGATGGAAGACTGTCGAACCCGGACCAGTCTCTCACCGAGGACATAATGATGTTTTCGCAGTCTGTTGCACATTTATACTCGAACCTTACCAAACCCATCTTGGATGTGGTGTTAACCTCCTACACGCTTATTGAGACGGCCAGATCCCGGGGGGCCAATGCCAGCGGACCGACCCTGCTGGCGGGGTTAGTGGTGTTCGTCACTGCTAAAGTTCTCCGGGCTTGCTCTCCAAAATTCGGTAAACTAGTGGCGGAGGAGGCTAACCGGAAGGGATATCTTCGTTACGTGCATTCACGAATCATTGCCAATGCTGAAGAGATAGCTTTTTACAGGGGACACACGGTAAGGCAGACAGAAGTTATTTTTTCTTATAGAATGCAAATCACCCCACCTTTATACAATTTATATTAATAAACACAACCCTTTATTTAAAAGTTAAATCCGGTATACAAGTGCCATTACTAATGTGGTTAAATATTGTCTTCCTGGTGTTAAACAGATAGAGATGAAACAACTGCAGAAATGCTACCAGGCCCTGGCAGAGCAGATGAACCTCATCCTGTCCAAACGCCTGTGGTACATCATGATTGAACAGTTCCTCATGAAGTATGTGTGGAGTGGCAGCGGTCTTGTCATGGTCGCTGTGCCAATCATCACTGCCACCGGCTTCGCGGACAAC
>JAOYSI010002843.1:0-15664 GCA_025775065.1 Hiodon alosoides
AGTAGCAGTCTGGCCAAGTTACTTAAAAATTTAAAAAAAGGGAAAAAATTTAATAGCAAAAAAATAACTTTGCAATAACACTTAGGCCTACCCACATGGCTAACAATATTAATAAAAGTATGAAAATATATATTCAGAAAGTACATATGGCCCCCCTTTCCAGCATTGTTCAACACATATTTTCCAAAAGTTAGCCATCAGCCACAGTCTGTTATACTCACTATTGGCTACAGAACAGAACAAATCTGCAGCACGATTACATGCCGATTCGCAGTTTGTTTTATCCCCGCTTCTTATATTTTGTCAAATCACATCCTGTGTGTTTGAATCTAAACCATATCAACAAGACATTTTTCTTGTGAAAACATCATTCTGTCAATATTATCAGTCAAATTTGTCATCGCTTGGCTGTCTGAAAGAAGAAAAAACAAACACTGAATGAATGAAGTTGGGCTTGAATCCAGCTGACCCGGAAGACACACAACTGAATAACGCTGGGAGGGTTAAATCAGCTGGCATCTGGTGGTGAAGTGATTAAGGTGACACAGGCTAGTAACCAAAAGGTTGCTAGATACAGTTGTTGTGCCCTTGAGTGAGGTACTTAACTTGAATTGCTTCAGTAAAATATCCAGCTGTATAAGTGGATGAATGTGGAAATTGGATGAAAGTCTGCGCTAAGCAACTAAAATGGAAATCGACCAGGCTTCTCTTGGCTCTTCACTAACGGGCCACTTCTACTGGCCTCCCGGTAGACTTGTCCCTTTTGTGCCTCTCCTCCAATCAGCGCTGAACATCTCAGGTGACTCAAAGGCGACTGCCGGTCCCATACCAGCGAAATGCCACGTATTCGCACACATGTCGAAACCCTAACGTCTACTCCCTAACGTCTCGTGGTCCAGCTTTAGCGCGCAGAGAATTTGCGCAGCACAGCGCAATATAGCGGAACACCTAACAACCATCAACAAGAGATTAGAATATTTAGGCACCAGAGCAATGATATAGATTGTGCCAGAGAGACAGTTTGTGCCACGAGGAAGCCAGAGTCTCGGCGAGCATGCTCTGATGAGGTCAATGCCGCAGATTCATTGACAGGTCAATGCTGACTGCAGCTCAAAGTAAATAAAACCGCAACGTACCCTATCTGTGTTGGCTCAAGCCTAAGACCCCACCCCCGCTCTCCTGTGGAACAGGCTTGGGCGTCTGCGACGGCAGGAGGGCGTGGCTCGGAGCCACTTTTAAGCTGAACCCTACCAAAGCAGACATGCAGTCAAGTAATGGCTAGGGGGGAGACCTGAAGTCCATGATTCAAATACAATCCAGACCCGAACGCTCTTGACATGAATTGCAGCGACGGAGTGAAAAGTCCTCCTGTGATACGAGGGTGACGGGGGTTTGCGGGACGGATTGCCTGGAAGCAGGAGAGAGCTGGAAGCAAAGGTATCGGAGTGAACAGATGAAGGGCATCTTCCATCGAGCAGACTGCTCTCTCTCACCCGCCATATTGATGCAGGCCGGCTGTCTGTACATGCTGTCAACATGTTTTGCCGAGAGGCCTACCTACCGTTGCCTGACAACAAACTGGGTTCTCCATCCCTTTACACATATCAGATTTAGATTGGTATCAGTTGAACCCAGTATGAAAGGCTGGCACTATCCCACATAACCAAAAGACCGTTTGAGAAAGATGATGAAATGTCCATTATTTACATTGCTGAATACCCGATTACCACTACTTCCGATCTGTCCTTCCCTAAAGCCTTGGCTGATGAAATCAGAGTAAATGGTGTCTTGCGACCCATTATGTGTCATCTTCACTGATATTGTGAAAAGATAGCCTCTTCATTTTGACTGGGTTTGCAAACCTCACTGCTTCGGTTGTGGTTTTCTACATGCACAAATATATACTTCTCATTTATGAAAATGCCCCGTTTACTCTGCCACAGGCCTATGGGACTACGCTGCTGTTGCATTGAAATTTCAATGAACTCTCAGTTTCTCTTTCTTAATTACAAGTGTGAAAACGCCCTGCTTGTAGATCTGGTTTGAATCCTCCCATACTACAATCCAACAGTTAGTAAAAAGGCTAAATATCACAGATACGCCCGTATTTCGGCTATCTGCAAAGAGAGTCCCTCAGTATCCAAGCCGGGGAGACATTGGTGAAAATCCAGAAGAAAGGGGTGGTTTTGTGTTATCATTGGGATCAGGCCTGGTGATGATCAGCTACTCAGGGGAGAAGTCTGAGGGGAGACCAGCAGCAGCTGCGGATGTGTCGCTCATCTCTGGTAAACTCACAGTCCGAGAGGGGACTAGCAGCACTCCAGCCGTAAGACACATATCCCTGATCCGGTCTAGCTGTTCTACCCAGCAGCTGCCTCTAGGATAAAACATGATCCAGAAACTCTCTCCCTCTACCCTTATAAATAATAAATGTATTGAAATATTACATATCAGCTTTTTCGACATGAGTCTCAGTGCCTTTTCCTTGTGAGCTAGAGAGCGGAGCAGGGCGAGGCGTTCATCATGTAGACAACATTTGGGGCTGCCATTAGGGCTTCCTGCCAGCGATCCTGTCCATGTGATTAGCCTCCTCCTTGAGTTTCACAGTGTTTCATCTATCACATGCGACCCATCTCTTCTCCCTTTACCAAATCACTAGTTAAACACGCTTCTTTACAAACTGATCTTCCAAACTAAGCGGGGCCTCGCGCGTCCCCTGACTGCTCCCATCTAAGCGTTTCTGTCCCTGCAGAATGATCAACACCTTCTCTTCAACTGCACACAGGAGCACTCTCAGTTAAGGACAAAGGGATTAAATGTATTACTGCCCTGATGGCCATTTGACTATTTTTTGACTGTTTTTATTTTGCCCTCAACAGACGCACCTTGGGGAGCGACCCTTGACTGGTCCTTAACCCGCTTGTTTAATTAGCGTATTCAATTATCATCACAGGTATTCAAGAGTCATTCTCTTCTCTAGAAGCGTTATCAGGTTTTAGTGACAAGTTGTTGGGGCACGCCACGGTCTAAGAGTGGTCAGACACAGTAATGTGGGTGGTTGGTTTACGCCTTTTAACAGGCATTGTGTCACCTAAATTGCGGCAGAACCAACAGAACGAAATTCGAGACTTCAATGACAGTTCAAAATTGAAAGAAAATGACCCTTTTGAGGGAAACTCAAATAAGCATCAAATAAGCAGATTCTTCACAAAAAAACAATACAGAAACAACAAACACAAACTCCTCAGTCCAACTGAAACCAAACTACAAACACAACACTCAGGTGCAGAAACAAGGACCTGACTGTGGGTGTGGCCCCACAGCTTGCCTGTCAGTCAGGGCTGGCCTGGGCATGCTCCAGCTGCCACATGGCTGTGTGCTACAATTGTAATTAGCTAGAACATAGCAATATCCTTTCATACTTTGATTAAGAAATTTTAGTCAAACAGAACGGCTATAATTTAAATATCACAGATTAGCATCGGAGCTCAATATCATGTCACCGTTGAATGACATCTGCATGTCATGAAAATAAATGTTTTCCCTAACCAACACAAAGATAGCAGATATCACAGCTGACTAAACTTACCTGTTCCCCAAGGTCTATGAGTATGAGAGATGGCGAGACACGTGGGTCAGCACTGCAGCCCAAAGCCGACACTTCTCAGACGGCCAGCAGCTCCTGGAGAATTTGATGAGACAATCTTATCACGTGGGAAAGAAATTCTCTTATTCCTCACTATGGTTTTGTCCGTTTTCTCCAAGTTCTTGTGGTACAGTTGTAATTATTTTTTCAAATTTACATGGCTTATGATGTAGGAAACAAGGTGTGGCAAAAGATTGCTGTGCTAAGAGACATTTAACCTAGACCCAGAGAGTGGGTGTTGCCTGAAAATGGTGTGGCTCATGGGATAGTGACACATGCCTGTACACAGGATCACGGAAAGTGTGATAAAGCAGAACATAAACAACAAGACACGCCCACTAACGTACAGATTACAGGTCAACTGATAAGCTGGTAGTCTTTCCTCACATCTTTATAACCTCTCATCAACTCATTCTGCAAGGGGGAAAAAATGACATCTCAACACATAAAGTTTTTGCTTAACAAAGGACAATGATAGACCACTTTCTCATTATCTCTGCTAGCCACAACATTGAACTATACACACAGATGGGTGACTTTGCATGCAATCGGATTCATTTTTAAAAATTATTCTCCAAAAGTTGGTAAATATTTGAATACATGAATTATTTCGAGCTGTGTGCAGTTTTCCCAATTAAAGTCTACACAATCCTATGTTCAAACTGATCAATGAGTTTGTACCAGCCAGGATAAAATACATTATATACTTGTGGTATTTCCAAATTTTTTCAAACGGCCTTACTTTTTCAATTGGTTTTTCAATTGGAAACATACCTGACCACCAACTACATGCAGTTTTGTAAATAGCACGGAGTAGCACTGAGAGTCAAAATGAAAGAGGCAGATGTCTGTTCTGAAACCGTCAAGACACACAAACACACACAGAGAAGTGCTCATATGAATGGCCAGGAAGGTTTAATTTACTTTCGGTATTGAGTTGCGAAGCATAAAACTCTACCCAGACTGATTAACATTGCTTAAAAGTTTAACTTTAGCAAATTTATTCAGCTGTTAATGCTGTGACCAAAATAAAAATAATGTTCTCAATCATAGCTACACAGCTGAACGAGAATAAAGCTACAGTTGTTACAGATCTAGAAAACAGATTAATATAAGGCGTATTGTATGTGTTCTACATACAAGGCAGTGGAGAATGCCGTGAAGTGCAGAAGCAGCCAACTCTAGATTTGGTAAAAACACTTGGAATTGTAGCTCCCCCTAGCCGAACAATAAAAGCGCCACTTTCTTAAATCGAGTCTCATATTTCGTGCCCGAAATTTTATAATAAGTACTATTACAAATGAATAGGGACTCGCCTACTTATATTCGTTTTGGAGTGGGACGCGGAAATAAAAACTGAGGAGCAGTCTCCTGACAGCAACAGAGCTCCGAATGAGCGCGAACGAGGGGAGCGGTTTGTATAGGCCTACTACAAAGCACACTGTGCCACATATTTACAAATGTTAAGAATCTCATCTTATTTAGATTATACCTTTAGAGGGAGAAACTCATTAGAAGCAGGTAAAATGGTCTATAATAAATGTCTGTCATTAAGCAGTTTTTAATATCTTGTGACAATCCGTCACCACAACAACGATTTAAAAATACACATATTAACTGTCGTTTGTGTCACGTTCGTTGAAGGCTATTTATCGTAATTTATCGACTGCATACGGAATGAAAGAAGGAATATTTCGAGTGATGTACTTGGATAGGAAAACACCAGAGCTCGTGTTTTGTATTTGGACAGTAACAGTCTAAGATTCCGATTTGTCCTAAGAATACCTGATGTTTATGTTGCCCGCTTTGCTTAGAAAATGCCATCTAATTGCATGCAACGAGGCAAAACTTAAGAAGGTTTTTACTGTTACCGTGTTGTAAAGACAGAAACTGACGATTAAAATTCTGCTGATAATTAAGTGTCATACATGTTTAATTTAAGACATTAACAGCCCCAACAAAACACCTATCGATGTGCAGACTCAATACTTAGACCTACTACCATTCAGCGATTACCGAATACAATTATTAAGAAAGAGACTGCATAATTACTTTAAAAGCTAGTTATCTCTACCCGTAAATAGAGGTACCTTCAATCAGAGTTTAAACAGCAATGCCCCTCTCTCACAGGCAGGTCATACACCCGATGAGCATCTCCCTTTTCAGCAGGAACAAGAGTAGAAAACCCCCGCATCACCAAGCTGCCCAACGAAACGTTACCGCTTCATCGAATGTCATAGAAAACAAAGAAGAATGCCTTTTCTCCAGAGAGGGTTTGTTACATCCTCCCACGTTCGCTATAATTTGCGCCATTATCCAATGCGATACATTACAAAGAAAGGGACGAAGTGTAAGAGGATAGGAAAGTCTCAATTTTATTGTTTCTTGATACACTCAAACGCATAGCGCGATTCAGCACACTGACGTTAACTGACACAAAGGGAGCTTCGTCAACAAACTAGTCTTGCTCTTCACATTTCAGAGTTGGACAACATGAAGTCTAATAGGTCCACGAACGCCGACTACCCCCGGACCGCTATTTTGTCATCGCTACCTCCTCAGCAGCACGCAGACAGTTAGCAACAGGCCGAGGATGGAGATGGCTCTGACGGAACAGGCGTTGATTCCAATGCGTTTCACAAGCCTACAGAGAGGAGGGATCTCTTACCTTTCTGTGGCGCAACCCAGCTCCTGCAGATTCCCACACGATCTAATGCGATTCAACCTGACGACTCAGATATTTTTAATGTGAAATCTGCGAAAGGCTAAGGCGGAAACAGGAACTGAAGAGGCTGTAGTCTGAATAGTCACTGCTTTGCTCCCGAGGAGACTCTAATTGACATGACGCTGCAGTGCGCATGCTAGTGTCAGACTGTTGTATTACAGCTCCTCTGACGTGAGGCTCCGCGCCACAGCCGGCGATCCAGTTTTCAGATTCCTCATTTTAAGAGGGATGTCCGCGATCCGAAAACAATTATTTTACTGTGCGACTTGCAGCATGCAAAACGTAACTTCGTTTACATAATGTTTACCGTATCCTAGACTCGAGGTCACCACAAAAACACAATTGCACCCGTTATCATCAAACCAACTAGCCAGGTCATCTCCCTGTTACACTCAACAGCCGTCCAGATTCTTACAAAGCTGTAAACCGCTGTCTGAAAAACGGGACACAGAGTGAAAGGCTTCCCTCAGGATGTCCAGTCGGAGTAGAAGTGACTTCACTGGGATATAACAATTAACAGTAATCAATAGAGCTGAACAATCTGGCGACGAATTAACTGCCAGTTATAGAAGTGTATTAAAAATGGATTTCGAATATAAAAGTACACTCAACAAAGTTATTTCAACTAGGCATACAATAAAAATGCACATGAAGGACTCACCGTGCAATTTAAACATGCGGATCAACGATCTACCTTGTTATTTTAGATAATTATTTTAGACAGTATTACCTGTCACAATTTTTTTTTCTTTAACAATGTTTTGAGCCCTCTACTCACTCCTTCTAATCCCTCATTCACAATTACGGCAGTTAGAACAGAAGTAATGCCCCTTCACACTGCTAGTTTGGGTCTTGCCACAACCTCAATGATCTCTTCATGCAGCTGAAAACACATTGTGTGTCCAATGGTTCAGTTAGAAGGGGGTTCAATGCGTCTAACTGATCAAATGGTTTATTCTTCCGTTTTGCCATATATTCCAGGTCCTACCCCCTCCCTAAATCATACTCAGGTCCAATCAGGAAATCATAACAGAAGGATTCGACTCTTATAAGACGGGGAAAAACACATTAGACGCAATTAAGTCTAGACTCTAGCAAAGACATATCATCTCAGCACCACGACTGGTTTCAGCTACTGGTTCTCAGTTACTGACTGGAAACATTGTTGCTACGTTGTTTATTCAGCCGTCTGTAAAGATCCGATTAAACAATCGTTGTTGCGCTAGTGCCCCCCAGTGTTAACAACACGGTTATGCAGCTCATTGTGTAAAGAAAGGAAGTTAACCACATAATTTCCCGTTTTATCACATAAACCTGGGCATCCGGCCAACGGAAAAAATGTGTGCCCCATACAAATAAATCAAATAAAAGCAATACAGCAAACAATCATTTTATTCAATAATCATTTTGCACACGAACCCTCTGTGTGTGTTTAATCAATTAGTCTAAACAAAATAAATAAATATATATAAAATGATGTGTGATGAAAATTGTAAAAAAAGTAATTTAATCTTGGTCATTGAGGTATACGTGTCTATTGGCGCCAAATTCCAACAACTTATTTTTAAAAAAGTAAATTATAGCAAGTAAATTATAAGGTAGACGGCTCTGGACACCATACAAATACCATCCACTTAATTTGCTCCGTTCAACCCTTTTCACCCACAGAGTTCTGAGCATTACCAAAGCAGTGTTTGTAAAATTCCCATCGATCTGACATAGATGTTTAATAAATTGTGCGTTTCGAATTTAGGATAACAGAAAGAGTGGTCTATTCACGGTATAAAAGCCAAGTGGAACATCTTGTAAAATTACACTGTCTTAGACAAAAACTTACGCGCGCTAAACGTGCACTCGCACGATGTTGACGGCTACCGTGTCATAGCAACCGCGGAAGAAAACATGGTGAGTAACCGAAAAGCTGAGAGTTCCTCAGAGTGCTATTGGCATTATTATGATAGATATGAACTCTGTCAACAGACCTTTACATACGACATCTCGTAATATAAACTGAATCGTTTAATATCATATAAATATGAATGTGCATATGAATAGCTAGCTAGTTCGTCAGCGACATTAGACAAGCCAGATGGCTAAATCGCTTGCTAACGTTTATGCTGTCACTTCAAACTTCAGAACATCATCATCGGGAAACGTGTTTGCTATAAAATCACATATTTAAATGTTCTTTAAGTTGCATAGTCATCGCTTGGCAGGGATATTGCGAAAACAAAAAAACAAAGAAACAAAAAAAGAAAACAGTTCCAAACAGCCAGATATCTAGTCTAGTCCTGTAAGCTAGCTTTCATGACGTGCAATGTTGTGTAGCTGGCTTGTGGGCAGGATTACCACTGAGTTTTGATATTTAGTTTGGACCTGATTTTTTCATCTTCACACACCATTGGCAAGCTAACCCAATTATTTTGCATAGGGTGTCACGAGTTGTTAGAAATACAGTCCAGCGTGTTTTGTTACCTTGATATGGTAAGACTGTTGATGGTGAATATCAGGTAATTACTACAACAACAAGATGTAACATCTTGTCGGTCAATGTAACCTTTATATGGATATAATGCAGCTTAACAGCATGACAATGCTTTGTAATCGTTTAGTGTGTCATTTATTGTGTTTGCGTGTGATTGTTTTCAAGGCAAAAGCAACGACTATAAAAGAAGCCCTAGTAAAATGGGTAAGTGACAATTTGTCATGTTGATGTGATCATCTTTCGCATAGACTTAAATGGTAAAAAAACAAAACAAAATCTACATCAACGAATACTGCTATTTGAGTTCTCTTTGCTGTAATACAATTGCACGTATCTAAACACATGTCCGAAATATCGATTGTAAAATGGAGGCAAGCAAATTAAATGGATAATAAAATAACAAATTAGCATACAAATGATCAATTTAGAAATATAAGACTGCAACAGACTCCTTTAAATGCTAGTTGTATAATGTCTCATGGGGAAATGCTCTGTGCCCTGATTAACTAGGTCTTGGGAATTTGGGGTTCAGGGATAATTAATTTGGTGTCATGGCTTAAAGGGTGAAAGTCTGCAGATAATTTAAAACCACAGTGAATCACGTTGAGTAGCCTTCCTTTCTTTGTAAGAAATTTCCAGCTCTGCTTCACTTCAGTAGTACAATAATTTCTTCACACGTGTGTTCGATGTTACACCCAGTCCAAAAACATGGGAGTAATTAAAGATGTAACTTACATTTTTCGACTGCCTGCATTTTTCCATAATTTCATATGGAACTATAAAATTAAAAGAAAAAGAAAATGTATAATAAATGACTGATTAATATTACTCTGTATTGGCTCTCAGCATGAAATCTTTCTGCCACTTTCTTAGTTGTCCAAAGGGTACATCATTTTCTAGTGTAATAATGTCCTCTTATTTAAAAAAAAAAAAAATTAGAGTATACACGTGTAATAGCAGTATATTATAAGGCAACCTTAATTCGTCTACGGTTGGATAGTACACAAAAGTAACGGAGATGAGTTGCACCAGGAGATTGAATTATTAGAACGTGAATTGAACCTGGGGAGCTTAAGATCTTCGTTCTGTTAGATGCGCTACGTTGTTTACAGTGCTGATCTGGTTTGGTTCCACAGGAGGAGAAGGCAGGGGAAAAAGTCGGTGAGGCAAAAGCAGTGAAGCTGTATGGTCAGATTCCTCCCATCGAGAAGATGGATGCCTCCCTGTCCACTCTCATCAACTGCGAGTGAGTGCACTGCCGCTGTGGTATACCAGCTCAGCTGCATCTAGGAGTCTGGGATCCCTCTTTCCAATTGATATGGAATTGTATCACTCTAGGGCCCTTACAATATCACTACTCCAATACTGATTAACTGTTAATTTATCTGTGTGCCTCTGCCCAGGAGATTGTCATTGTCTACAAACTGCATTGAGAAAATTGCCAACCTGAATGGCCTGAGTGAGTATGCTCCACAGACAGATAACAGTAGGGTTCTGTTCAACGTGCATTAAAGGAAAGATAAACTACAAATTAGACTGTGGTATTCATTTACAAGGCTTGAAGAACATATTTCCTATCTTATAGAAAATCTACGAATATTATCACTGGGACGGAACAACATAAAGAACCTCAACGGACTGGTAAATTGGATTGTGTAATTGATTTTCCTTAAGGCTGTTAGGGGGTGAGGGAGGACAGTGTGAGAATTGTGTGGCACCTATGCACATGCTGTCCGCAGGAAGCGGTGGGCGACTCGCTAGAGGAGCTATGGATCTCTTACAATCTGATCGAGAAGCTGAAGGGAATCCATGTCATGAAGAAGCTCAAAGTCCTCTACATGTCCAACAACCTTGTCAAGGAGTGGGGTAAGCATGCGTCCGCTCACGTCTGCCGACTCACATTTCATCCAGTGTAAGGACATGAGATGTTCTCGGGGAGTCTGAATCTGATCCGCACTGTTGTGGAGGGTCCATTAACCAGTTGGATATGTCGTATGTGTAATTGCAGGGGAGTTCCTTAAACTGGCGGAGCTTCCGTCATTGGTGGATCTGGTGTTTGTGGGAAACCCACTGGAGGAGAAGTACTCCACTGAAGGGAACTGGATAGAGGAGGCAACCAAGAGGCTTCCCAAGCTGAAGAAGCTAGATGGTGAGACGTCTCAGACAGTGTATCCTTAGATTATTGCAGTTAGTACAAACTGAAGGACTGAAAGCAATGCCAATATAAGTCGTGGTTCAGTCACGGGTTAGCAGGGGCCGTGGAATATAAGGAAGTGTATGGCGTCCTTGGTGTGGAAGTGATATAATCTTTTTGCTCTTCTGTCATTCCTTTCAGGAAACCCAGTGATCAAACACGAGGATGAGGAAGGAGAGGGAGAGAGCTAGCACCTCCTGTCTTACTATTGTTATTATTATTATTATTTTAATTGCAAAGAAATCCCTTTGTGTGTTTTAAATGGGTCCAGCACCAGCAAAGTTACAATTAACACTTATTTTTACACTGTTTATTCATGTTTATGTTCAGTGTTTGTCAGTCCATTAGTCCAGAAGTTTTGTGGGGAATAATAGGACCTTTTGGAAAGCTCATTGAAAAAATCACACTGGTACTTTCAAACTTGAGTACATTCAGAAAACCTGAAACCTGATGTAAACTGACAGTTATAATATATTGTTGGGGGGAAAAAACGCTAGGTACAGGTATTATTAATGATATTGTTCTTTTTTATTATTGTTGTTTTTGTATTGACATACCCTCCATTTAAGGGCCTGTAAAGCTCAGAGCCTTGAGGCACAAAGACAGAAATTTATACGCACACGTGTCACTATTGTTTCTTTGTTTGTTTGTTTTTGAAGGAACAAATAAAAACATGCACACTTTCATGTAGCGTCAGACAGTTGACAACAAAATCCAAGACCTCTTTAATTACCATGAGGACCTACTATGGTGATTTTAAGGAACAAGAATCCCTTGTCTGGCAAACTACACTCCCTCCTCTGGCTCATGTTACATAGCCAATTCTCAGGAAATGAATCGCTTTGTCCCCTGTTGACACCCACTAGGGTCAAGGGTCATCAGATAATTTTGTTCTATTTCTTCTGTTGTTTGTGGCATTTATGGCATTGCAGCTGTCAAAAAAGGATAAATTAAAACGTGTAGCATTAATATATATTTGTAAAGTAATTTTTACCTGTGCAGTTTTAAATTATTAGGCATGTTTGTATAAATATACAGATTAGCTGAGTGAAATGGCAATGTAGATATCTAATGTATTAAGTAATATATGTTCACAATAAAGAATAATTAAAGTGTACTGGCATGTGTTTATTTTAAATTGAATCATAAGTCTTATTCAACGTTTAGTACACAACCTGCACACACTTACTTCAGCCATGACATGTATCTATCCCCTTGAAATCCAACTGTAATAATGCTGTACAATGAATTCGGCTTATGATAACAAACTGGCCAGCAAATCTGCACCTTTGGACAGGGAAATACATGAATACATAACTAAGGTGCCCAGCCACTAGCTTTGTTACGTAACTGCTCTCTGCTATTTGAACAAACGATACACCTTAACTGCTTTAATGAACACCCAGTTGTATAAATTGGTTACAAATTAAAGTATTAAGCTATGCTCGTCGCACTGGATAAAATTGAAGGTGTAAGTGTCGAAATTTCACTTGTTTTAATACGAGCTATTTATCAGACGTTCCAAACGAGGGCGCTGTGATGGTGTAAATTGTGTCTTTGGAAAGGTCCACTCTTTGCGATTGACTAAGTAAACTCCAAATACGGAAATAGTATCGATACCATGACAACCCCGGCAGACATTTTTCCGCCGGGAAAATCGAAATGTTTCGAAACGTAGCATACTTGCTCACCAAATAAAATAACGATGCAACGCGAAAAGAGTGTAAAGGTAAAAGAGGTGATTGAATCTCTTTGTAAACTGTTGTGTGCACTGGGGGTTGATTCAGTTCCTGGCGCAGAAACCTTCAGACGGGCCAAATTCAACTTAGAAGATTCGGTAAGGATATCCTGTATGACTTGCAGGAGCATTTAATAAACTAAAAACTAAAAACGAATTTCTTAGTTAATTTAAATCTCTGCGAAAACCCAGTCAGTAGCTCGCTTGCATTTTGAAGTGCACGTATTGCTAGGGGACTCGGTGCTAGCTATGTTGTCGCAGTGGATGCACCCCAGCTGAGAACATCTTCAAAGCCAGCTAGTTGTGTTTGTTAATACTTAGTTATTAGTTTTATACACGTAGACTCCACTTAACTAACTACACACGTACTTGGCGGACGATTGTCTCTTAACAGACGGCTGAGCTGTGGAGGTTACTGTACAGCATCCTTTCGAAAGCAGTACAAGCGGAGTGTGCGTGCAGAACTGAACACGACCATAGTATAGGTAAGATTTATTGTTCTTATTATTTACTAATTGTTCATACGAACAACAACATTATGGGTCTCTATATACACGTAATGGATTAGTTCCCCTCAAATATTCGATACGTTTAATGTTAACAGCACAACGAAGTCATATTGTTCACTACTAATTACTGTTATTACTGAAAGTGCAATACTTATTCACATTGTTCATAAATAAAATATTAAAATCCTCATAAAGCTTCTTTAATAAGTTCCCATAACAATATAACTATTTAAATAGGCCTTAAGTGTGTCCTGTTACTAATTGGCATAAATACATTTTATTCATTATAAATGTTATAATAATAATCGTTATTCATAATTGTTAATAATCATGGTTTAGCCAAGATAGCTCTCAAAAGACTGAAGACAAATTGTCATTAACTCCTACAAGGCAGGAAATGGCTATGTAAGAATTTTCTAAATTCAGAATCTCCCCCCTTCCGTTGTTTAAAAGCTTAAAGCAACTAGGAGCGCCAATCCTGCCAAAAAGAGGACTTTTCTACCACCATAAAAATTGTAAGGGGAGACGATCATAACTCCAAAGGCAACAGTCAGAGATCTTCAGGATACAAATAGTTAAAAACAGCCATTCAACATTGCCCAGTTTTAGGTGTTATATTAGGCATAGGAATGGTATATCTTAACTTCAATTCCCTTTTTAAATAAAGCTTGAGTACTATAAATGTTTTGGTATCAGTTTCCACCTGTTGGTCCTAAGGATTCTCACTGACCAGGCCATATCAATTTACAAACCTCAGTCAAAAACATTTATGATCTGAAAATCTCGAGGTCCTAGAGCAGTGATGTGCAATTCTTGTTCTCACAGTTAGCGGTGTTGAGGTTTTTCTCCCTCCTTGCTAATTGTTTAACTGGAGTGATTATTTGGATTATAATTGGTCTTACCTGGTTTTTCCAGATGCAAGTCAAACGGTCGAGAGGTAGCTTGAAAGCCTGCAGAGGTCCAGAATTGCGTATCGCTGACGTAGAGTAATACTGCTCGGAAGAATGGTCAAAAATCCCCCCCTCAGATGTATCTCATAATGCACACCAGGATGTTTCTTATTAAATATATGGATTATATGAATATAAATAAATGTGTAGGGCACAATATTTTATGCCTAACCATGTTCAACTTTGCCATGAGCTGCAGAAACTCATGTGAGGAGTATCCTGTGGCAGTGTGGCTACAGTGCCAGGTGGCTACAAGGGGATGGGAGCCAGGAGAAGGCGGTTGGAAGCCGTGATCTTCTACTGACCTTGGGCTGGTTGCTGTCGACAGGGAGCCTGCTGGAGACTCTGCTGGTAGAGACGGCGCAGGGATTAAAAACCATGTTGGCAATACCTGAGGTGAGATTTTAAAAAATGGTTTCGACTTTAATGACTCAATAGCTGCAGCTACAGCTTTAGCAGGAAAAAAAGACTTCTTGAAGAGATCGACGGTAATAGATTGGGATAACTATTAGTAAATAGGAATCGGCTGACTTAATTGTGGATGGGATTGTCCATTAAAAAAAAAATATATATATTTATTGGTATAGATGGCTGTGTGTGCTGGTGATATTTCAGCTCCCCGAATCCTGTAGGTGTCATTGCAGTTCTACTGGAGCCAGGCATCTCTGCTGACCATGCTCAGAGTGCTGACAGAGTGGGAATGCTCTCACTGCGTGTGGGTAGAAAAGAAAAGGAACCATTGAGCTGGGTCTGTTTCAGGGTCAAACTGTAGATGGATGTTTCTTTTGTCTCTCGAAGAAGAATGATTAGAGCGGGAGAGAGCTGATTCAGAGATTGTGAGGCGGACAGGAGGGGAGCATGCCCTTGTGTGTTCCGGACGACGAGTTCTACTGAGTGTGGTGGGGAGGGCTATGGGCTTGTGGGAATATTGCTGAGAATCCTTGTAATCCCAGAGAGCAGGAAGGAATGTGTAGTTATTGCCTGATGCTCAGCTAGTATTTATTTAGGTAGAACCAGCAAGGTACATTTATAAAGGCCGGTATAACTCGTTTAGGTTACCTTGTTTAATGTGATCAAAATAAATAAAAAAACTTTTCTGTTCAAAACAATTTCATTCTAAATTTACTGTGATTGGAATTCTAGCATATGTAATTGGAGAGATGACTGGAATACCCAGCGCTACACTTCATTTTCAGGTTCCTTTCACTTTGCCCAGAAGTGCAGACTCTGCTGTTACGGTAAGAAAGCGAGAAGAACCAGAATTGGGGACAGCTGAGTGGGAGAGGGGCTTAAAACTCCTGCGGTGGCATCAGGGGAAACTGAGGTTTCGCTGGCAGAGTCTGCTGGCAGCCCAAGAGGAGCGAGCCGGACTCCTACACCAGGTAAGTGTAACACCGGCATCAATGTCAGTACCGGC
>JAOYSI010002844.1:0-15664 GCA_025775065.1 Hiodon alosoides
CCCCCCCCCCCCCCCTCCCGCCCCCCCGCCCTCGCCGCCCCCCCCCCCCCCCCCCCCCCCCCCGCCCCCCCCCCCCCCCCCCCCCCCCCCCCCCCCCCCCCCCCCCGCAAGGCGGGCAGAGGTGGGCTGCATAAAGGTTTTAGAATTTCAAATTCTAGAGTAAATCCAGTGTAATCGTCCGCTAGGAAAGTCCAGCGTGCAAACATAAACCTAACTATATTCTATAGTTTAAAGGCACCACCAATATAAAACAAAGAAATGGCTTACTCTATATAAAAAAATTCAACCACACAAAATCCCAGCAGGACTGACTTCTAATGAGTTATGGAGTGTAACAATTTCCAAACATATACACTGCACACACTAATAACTATACTGTTGTCAGGGCAACCACTACAGACACTACAGTACTTCTCTGATATCAGGCATACTGACATGCAGCTAGATCACCCGCTAAGGGCTGCTTCAGGCAGTCTAACATGCAGCTAGCTCATCTGCTAAAAGGCGCTTCAGGCAGTCTAACATGCAGATAGCTCACCTGTTAAGGGCTGCTTCAGGCAGTCTAACATGCAGCTAGCTCATCTGCTAAAAGGCGCTTCAGGCAGTCTAACATGCAACTAGCTCATCTGCTAAAAGGCGCTTCAGGCAGTCTAACATGCAGATAGCTCACCTGTTAAGGGCTGCTTCAGGCAGTCTAACATGCAGCTAGCTCATCTGCTAAAAGGCGCTTCAGGCAGTCTAACATGCAACTAACTCATCTGCTAAAAGGCGCTTCAGGTAGTCTGACATGTCGCTCGGTCACCCGCTAAAAGGCACTTCAGGCAGTCTGACATGTCGCTCGGTCACCCGCTAAGGGCCGCTTCAGGCAGTCTGACATGTCGCTCGGTCACCCGCTAAGGGCCGCTTCAGGCAGTCCGACATGTCGCTGGGTCACCTGCTAAAGGCCGCTTCAGGCAGTCCGACATGTCGCTGGATCACCTGCCAAGAGGCGCTTCAGGAAGTGTGATTGTTATTAGCAGGTAAAAGCATTCTGGTGACTATGAAACAGGTGTGGAGGACATGCTTTTGCCATGCTGTAATTCACCAATAAAAAGTCGCCCACCACACAGAACTAAACTCGCAGAGGGCACTGCAAGACTCCCATCAACTAGGTTTTCACTTCCTGTCTTCTCCCCATTCTTGGTCCCAAACAACGATAACATTTCAGTGTGGTTTCCAAGCGGGAGTGACCAAGCTTCTTGCTTCAGCCGTCCAGAGGGATTTAGGACGTCAAAATTGAACCCTTGGTCTGAATACCCCACTTAACCTGAGGTACTTCCTGCTTATACCAACATTGAATTAGAAAGAAAAAGGAAAACAAAAACTGTAGTCAGCCATGTTCAAAGGACGCAGCTTTGGTGTAAAGGTTCGCTCACAACATTACCATATCAATTCTTCTGCTCTTCACCCAAGGTTGCCCGCAGCAGTGAATGGTAATTTATACCGTTTGGCATTCTTTCATTAAAAGAAACAAAACCTATTAACAGAGGCAATTGTTCTGGTACAGATTACAACTATACAGAGGTGATATAAAGATCATGGTAATGGCTCTCATCAACCGGTTGCCATTCATTGCAGCTTATTCTTCTACATATCTGACATCTTTCCACTAATAGTTTCTGTTGACATGGCAGTTGATCATTGTAATGCATTTGCTGTATGAAGACTGCCAACCATGTGGACCACAGGAACCAGGATTAAGGATCGCTGATAAAGAGCCTAACTGCAGAAAAGCTCAAAGCAAGCGGGGACAATAAGAAACAGGACAACATAACTCCCTAGCTTTAGTTCATCAATGGCAGTTTACTGTTACATTAACTATCTGTGTAATAGTCATCTTGCACAATGGAGCGAGTACAGTCACACGGCAACAGTTGTCAGTATAACCACGCCACACTACACATCAAAACTTGCACATAGCTCTAGGACCTTGTGTTCCATGGGGATCGGAATGATATCTCACCAGTCGTTGACATCTCTCAGAGACCTATCAACCAACCATGCTGGGAACATTGCTAATTTAAGGGGACTGGGGATAGGCTGGAGATGAACAACAAGATCGTTGACACACTGGTGGCACCTGGTAGAGGAAGCCTAGCCTTGTGCTTTTCTCTCTACATGACAAACTCTCAGATGACAGCATGCAGCGCAGTCACACACAGGGTTACTTCCACTTCTCCCCCCCCAGCCAAGAACCCATGTCCATTGCAAAATCCCACAACTTCATCTCCAGTTCTGCTTTGTCATTCATCATGCAGTTCACTTCAGTGACTTCCGTTTTGCAACACATATTCATCAAAATGCTAATTAAAGACAACAAAAAAAATCCATGCTAGATATGAAACCAAAAATATCAGCTGTAAAGTTTATTATTATTATTGAATAATAACCATAAACATCGTTATTTTAATTCTTAATAAATCAGCTAACAGTCAAATGAACAAATTCACAAGAGCATTACCATCTGCTGGGACATGCAATGATCTGAACTTTTTAATGCCCTGAAAATCATTTGTTTTGTGTGACCCAGCTGATACATTCAACTGTTGATACAATAAACAACATTCATCAAGGATCTACCTATGTGATAGCCACCAACACCAAACAGTCCCCTTGAGACATGTCCTGCGCTGGTAAGAACAGTCTGAACTCTTTTGTGTTTTGATGTAGAATGTTGATGTTGCTGACGACTTGAAATCAACCATTAATTCCTTTGAATGACATACCATATTCAAGGTTACAGGAGTCTCATGTAATCCAAGAATGAAAGTGTTTTAATTTATGAACGCATGAATGATGCTAAGTGTTAATTTGATACGTTTTATTATTAACGTTTAAGTCGTGATGTTCATTTTTTTTTTTACGTATAAAGCTGTTTATTTAATTTTTACTCCCGTCACCCAAACAGAACCCCCTCCCAGATATCCACTAAACTAAAAGAAATCCACCTGGTTTTCACTATTCGGCCTCAGTAGTCTTAACACAAGGAAACCCTAAAGACTTTTCATGTCCCGGATCACAAGAAAAAAGTACAACTAAAGTTAAAAATAAATCCCCTGCAGCAACCACAAGATCTAACTCTGAAATGGGGGTCATGTGACCTCCTGGCCTCTTTCTGACCGCTTTCTATACTTCATGAAGAGGAACCAAAACAAAGGCCATGCTGGAAACAAAACGATGGCTAATAATAATAATAATAATAATAATAATAATAATAATAATAATAATAAATTACTTGGTTAAGAGAGACTCTAAATGTTCCCAACTTTAAGTGGTTTGCTTGGTTTCCTTTTCCTTAAATTAGCCTTGTTTAATATCTTCCACATAAATTCCTATGGTAAATGGTCATAGTGTTCAGTACCTTTAAAGAAAGAAAATTTATGTCTGAACATGAAGGAAAGGAAATTCGTCTGAAACTGGAATGCCCCCCTCCCCCCGACATTAAATGTGCATACCACCACTTAAACTCAATTAACAAAATAAGTCGTTCTGCACAGATAAGAGCCCCTGTGTTTTGACACTTACATAATCAAATGAGAGCAATGCAATAAGACTTTCATCATGAAAAATTTCTCAATCTACCTTAGCGCTTCCTCAAGGAATATATCATAATACAAAGCTTGTGCAAACCCGTCAACTTCAAATGCAATTTTCTTCGGCATTTATACAAGTATAACTTCACCGTCTACTTTCGTGGCAAATGAGAACTCCAAACCTCATTCAAGCCCAGTTTCTGAACACATGACACCATACAGACATCCACAGTATCGTATAAGTATCTTATAGAAGACACACACAGATCAGGCCCAAGGTTATATTAATTTCTGTTAAAATGCATCATCTTTTCCAACTTGGTGAACAATGTACTGTTCTCCATTACACGCCAGAACGGTCTGACAACAAAACATGACCGCACAGCCGAACAGCAAAAGGAACATGATGTTAGCTAAAGGCCTGTGCTACACAGTCCATCCGCCCAAAACTCGAGTTTTAACTCAAGTTCTCTGCCTTGAGGCAAAGAAGACTTTGTTTCTGAGAGAGACGGCACCAAACTTTAAGAAGTAATGTTAATTTTAATAACCAACTTCAAAAGACACAAAAATACAGGACAAAAGAGAGTGACAGAATGGAGAATGGCAATGCACAGTTCTCTTCGAGCATGGTTAAAGACAAAGAGGTTGGAAAATCTACCTCCGACACCAGGGAACACCAATGGAACGCAGCCCGATAAACATGAATCCATTATTTTACCCATTATATTTAACAGCAACAGACAAATAGAGAGATGCATTAGTGTCTGTATTAGGGTTTTTTTCTCAGGACGTTCCAGAGATGGGTGAGAAGGGGGGTGGTCCAAGTGTAACTGTGTTTACTGTGATCTCCTGCAGCTTTGTTAAACTGTATTGTAGCAGCTACACCATCACCTCCTCTCACAAGCTGCCAATGCTAGACAAAGGGACCATGTCACCGTGACAAGAGGAGGAGAGTCCGCACAAGGAGGAACTGTGTTCCGGGCGCAAGCAGGGCGAGACTGAATAGGAACTCAAGCCTAGAACTCACAGTCAAGCGACTGTGCTGAATCAGCGGTCGAGTTGTGTAATAACCCAAGTTCGTTTTTGAGAAACTTCTCACAGCAAAGGAAATTCGTGCCATTAAAGTACACTCTGACAAAACTGTATTTGGGAGTCTTTTCCTTACATTACTTATAAGGATCCATTTGAACCGTGTACATGTACTGGTCCAATGGCTTGCATCCACACTCTAATACACTCTTATTAGATGCGTAGCTGAAACGCTGATTTAAGTCATTCGCTTCTGTACAAACCGCACAACAGGTTTTAGATTTAAATCAGATAACTAACTCAGGAAAGAGAGAACCGTATATATTATATATATACATTTCGTGGTATTAAACATGGGTACCAATGCATATGACAACATATCGGCACGTTTGAATAATTTAAAGTGTGTGAAAACGCGTACACAACATTACAGTAAAATTAACATTGTTGTTGTTACGACTCATCATCTGCTTTGCGCTGCATTCATACGGACCAGCAGTTCACCACACAACTGGAGCGCAACTCTATAACATTCAACGTGCCTGCCAACGCGTTCTTTCAGTCTGGATTTATTCTGTATCAAATAATTCTGTTTCTCTCGCTACATTTCTTGATTTTTTCGAAAGTATTTTCTTGAAAATCGGTGGGTGTGCAACCAATGTTCGTTGTTCACTTCACAAACGATACAGCCCACGCATACACCAACGTTAACTAGAGTATTTATTTGAAGGTATTCATATTAGCTTTTCTTTTCGTGTGCGAGACTGGAAAAGACTGGGACCTATGTACACACATTATATGCAGATCCAGCTGTGTAGCGGAAAACAATAGCGCGATTATTGAAAGAATTTTAACAGAATTTCAAAGAAAAGAAAAAAAATCGCTGCACAACACTTCCTACAGGTCTTTTTTTTTGAAAGGTAATCTCTAAAATGTACACAGTCATGTCATAAACACGTGGCAAATTTCTTCTTTCAAAACATAGTATTAAAGCTTGATTTAAGTTTCAGGATCCAGTGTAGCCTGGTATGACGTGGTCAATATATTGTCTGCCTATAAGTCCCCCCGGTGTCGACCTAGCTTTCCATTGGCATCTTCCTTAGCGTGAACCGGCCACAAGTTAACTTACCAAAGTTTGCTCGTACTGGAGCGCTCGCTGCTCGGTCCCGTCCCCTGCCATAGTTGCGCTCAACTCTGACCACCGGCAGAAATGCCAGCGAGTTGAGTAAAAGGAAATTGTTTTACACGCGTGAACAAAATACACCGATCGGGTGTGCCTAAGACGTTCACCGAATTAGTGTGACAAGACTAGCATTTGTTTCAAATCAGAACTCTTGCAGGAGACGGTGACTGCTTTAGTCCTAGATTATATAACCCATTTATTTACTATTTTCCGACCGAGGCGGGATCTGCGTGGTTGGTGGGACGCCAACCCCCCTCTTTCTCGCTGAAATGGTATAGTCTATTTCTGAAGTTTGCCGAAGAGCAGAGTTCAGATACTTTTTATGCAGAAGTGGTGGGGAAGGTTTGTGAAAATGGGAGATATATTTAGCTCCTTTGGTTGTGTTTGTGACAGTCGATACAATTTATGTAACCCTCTGGTATAAATATGGTTTTAAATGTTTTCTTTGTACCACAATGTTTTCTTTATACCTCCGCTGCGTTTCTTATTACGGTGAAAGTTGAAACTACTCAACAGGTAGAAAACAGGTAAATAAGGCACAAGGGGCCGATAAAAGAAAAGAGTTGCGAAACACTTATCACGTGTTTTTTCAACCTGATTCGGGTGCGATTACTGAGGTGGACCAGTCATAAACCATGAACCCAGGATTAGTCGTTCCAGTACAAAAATTGGAAGGCTCCGATTTTTCTTTCCGCCGCAGTCCTTTATGGTATAATTGACTTTATTCAGATCGTATAGTAATTAAACTGTAAACAATTTTCTTATTAAAAACTACCACGGCGAACGAGGCTGGGGCCAAATAAAAACGTTAGCCCTTTACATGCCTTTATTTAATAGCTTTTTTATTTTATTAGTAGAAGAAATGATATAGACCTACTTACACAAAGAATAAAACGTTAGGCCTACAAAAACCACATGTCTTGCTTCTGATAAAGATTTATGATTCATAAAGTTTTTACAACATTCTTAATTTGGAAGTGACATTGAAACTAATTATATGAATATACGTATGGGTCAAAACTTACTGATTGTTATCATGGCCACACCTATCATGTTTCACAATTTAGATGCAAAAAAACATTTTAAATGCGAATCGTTAAATGCGTTTTTACTTCATTTATGTCAGACTTTCGGGCTATGTGAAAATAAGACCTGCAGGCTCCTCCGCACTTATTTTAACTATTTAGATCGTAGATAGAGTAGGTGAGACAAGCCTTGTATTAAGGGATAGAGAAAAAATAATGATCAATGAAGGAAAGCAAAAAAGAAAATGAAAATAAGGAGCATATTTTTAACATTATTTACCTTCACCAAAATAGCATCCAAATCTATCCATGATTAGCACTTATTATTCGCACTTTGGAGGAGTCGAGACCAGGTTTGGCCACAAAAGGGTGAAAAATCCTGACCTTCCTTCTAAGGACAGCCAGATAGGAGGGGGTAAGAGAGACGGATGGCATTTTGTATTGCACAAACAAAATTATGTATTACTTAAAGCATTCTCCTCTGTGATCACAAACAGGTGTTTAAAGGTAAAGCTGAACACACAGTTCACCTCTGAAACACAGGAAAATCAGAAGACACACCCCACCCTTTATAACGAGATGTGATGCTGTGAAAAACACTATGGTTTTCTCAGTTTTTTCTTATTTAAATGCACACTGAGGGTTTTGGTTGAGAAAATTAAATCAAAAATCCAGATGTGTGATGATTGGGTTATTTTTAGCACGAGCCAGTTATTCTTTCCATCCCTTTTAACAATAAAGTGACGTTTTTATCAGTTAATCACCCTCTCAGTTCAAACACAAGTATCAAACTCAAATAAAGACGATAGTTGTGTGTGTTTGTTTAACTGGCTGAGCTGGCTGAGAGGTGAATGGGTTTAGGCCAGAGGGGAACTCAAGCGCTTTGTCACTACAGAAAATCTCTGTTTGAAGCACATGTTGGAAGAAGTTTTTTCTGACTACAAGAGCTTGATGCTACTTGACAAAATTCTGATGCTGAGAAAGCACACAGAGCTGGCCCAAGGATATTTTTTACACCTCAGCACCTTCTCTTTTGAGTTGACTAATGAAGTGACTGTGAAAACCAGTGAACAATCTACTACAATTACCTTATAGCAATGATATTGACTGGGAAGGGAATGAGCCAAATCACAATACAAATGGAAAGCCTCCTCCCTTTCAGGCTACTCCTACTGTTTGACCTAGGGCATGAACATTTTCCTGTGTTCTGTCTGTCTTTTACTTTCGTTTTTGAGATATCTGCAGAAAAATCCTCCAGAATGACTCTGAGCTCAGTTTTTCCAACCCTTCTCCATTTCCGTGATTACTGACAAGCTTTACGAATAACCTGCAGGTTCTTCCTCTACAACATCCAACAAATTGTCCTTTTCCTCGCAATTCACCCTGACCAACTGCTGGTTCAGGCACTTATCACCGCTTACCTGATCTGCTAAAGCTCAGTCCCCCATGTGTCCCACAAGACCACTTCAGCTAATTCATAATGCAGCGGGGTCAGCTGCTATCCAGCCTCCAAAAGTATGCGCACATGAGGCCTCTCCTCATCTCCCTTAAATGGATAAGCTATCAGGGCTGATATTAGTTTCAAAACTTTAGTGTTAGCCCTCCAAAAATCCCACTCGTACCCAAAACCCCTCCCTTGTCTTTTTAATCAGCGACCACTGGTCTACCAGAAACATTCCTTCTCTAAACTGGCCCCAGAGTGGTGGATTAAGCTCCTTTAAATGGTCAGAACTGGTGGCTCACTAATGTAGACTAAAAGGGTAAAGCAGTATCTGAACTGTTTTGCCTCCTCTTCGCATTTACACCAAATGTGTTTTCTGTGATTGTGACGAAATGTGAGTCCTTTAAGTCGCTTTGCATTACAGTGTTTGTTTACGAGCAAAATGTTTGTTTACTTTTCAGGTTTTTTTTTTCTTCAGTAAGTTCCTTAAAAATAGAAAGTAAAATTATAGTTATAATAATCAGAGTATTTATTTAATCTCATCCTCCGACTATTTTCAACGGGCATAACAAGCCTTGAAAGTATGCCCAGTTTTGATAAGTACAGCACAAGGGAGCATTAATTAATAAGGAACCCTCAAGCCCTGGGTAAACACCTTGAGTTGGGCTTAAGGACAGCCAAGCTGGGGGGAGGGGTCAACGCCCACCCTAAAGACATTGTTGCGCACCTGAGTGTGGTTTCTCTGATAATAACCACAGTAAGGTGCCAACAATTAAATACCTTTTATAAAGAGTGCCAGTAGGGCTGGCTGGGGAGGAGATTTATTGACTGGAAAGTCTATGGATGGTTTGATGGTGTTAAGAATGCCAAATAAAAGGTGTATACGCTCCCCCGATATCCTTGTCTCCAGCAGCTTACAGACCGGGCATGCCCCAGCTTCCACAGCTTTGAGATGTAGTGAATAACAAAGATAGTACTGCATGGGTGCCCTGGTCAAGTTAATGGATTAGCCATTCCAGAATGTAATTGTGTGTATTCATGTTTTTAAGGTTTCACTACTTAGCAGTGGTGAGATAGAGCATTTATCTCCAACGTTAGTATCATGCATCTAACAATGATTCTCTGTCACTTATAAGAAGGACTTTGTCTCCGCCTAGTAGTGGGACATTTACACTACATGGCCAAAAATATGTGGACACCTGCTCATGGAACATTTCATTCAAAAGTAATTGGCATTAATATGGAGTTAGTCCCCCTTTTGCTGCTATAACAGCCTCCACTCCTCTGGGAAGGCTTTCCACTAGAGGTTGGAACATTGTGGCAGGGACTTCCATTTAGCGACAAGAGCAGTGACCTCACTAAAATTGGCCAATCCAATTCTTCCCAAAGGTGTTTGATGTGGTTGAGGCCAGGGTTCTGTGCAGACCAGTCAATTTCATCCAACGATCTCAACAAACCAATTCTGTATGGACCACGTTTAGTGCACGAGGCCATTGTCATATAGAAATGGGAAAGGGCCTTTCTCAAACTGTTGCCTCAAAGATGGAAGCATAGAATCATCTACAATTTCATTATATGCTGTTGCGTACAATGATATTCTAGACACTGTAGATATCCCTTCACTGAAACTAAGGGGTCTAACCCGAATCATGAAAAACAACCCCTAGACTATTATTCCCCATTACTTCAACCAAACTCTAGTTTGCACTATGCTTTTTGGCAGATATTGTTTTCCTGGCACCTGTTAAACCCAGATTCATCCGTGACATTTTACATCACCCTCTCTAGTTACTCAAGTCGACACGTGGCATGCGTATCTTAGGATTCTGTGGGGATGCTCTGCCATGTAAACCCATTTCATGAAGCTTCCAAGTGCTACGCCCTTCAGCAGTAGGTGGTCCCCTTCTATGAGCTTGTGTGGCCTATCAATTCACAGTTGAACTGTCGTCCCGTTTCCACTTTACATTAATAGCACTTACAGTTCACCAGGGCTGCTATAATGGTGACACGTGGAAAGTGACTGAGCTCTCCAGTTCTAATAATAATGTTTGTATATGGCAATTGCAAGGCTGTGTGCTCAGTTTTATACAGCTGTAGCTTTTTTGGCCACATCAACAAGAACTTGTTCCAAACTTGGTCCTCGTTGGTTGTTCACTCACCAACACATCCTGTTATTCACATGGTCAGTGTGCATAGCATATTAATTAGCAACTGGGAAATGCAACAAAATCTTGCTGCAAAGAAAGTCATTTGCTTTTTTTCTTTTTTACACTGTCTGTTGTTGATTCCCCCCATCATAATCGGATATGGGTTGTGGGGGGGCGGCATTGTGGTTGAGCTAGATGGGAAGAAGAAGTGTGTCTTCAGCAGAAGACATTTGAGGTGGAGAAAAAAGGTAGGGAAACAGGTATCAGAGATTTTTGTCTAGTGTTTGGACACTAGTCATGTGAAAAGTCATGACACAGGCAAGATGAGTGGGAGAAACTTGGTTGTTCTACTCTGTCTCACAAATAAAACTTAACAGGCACGGACTAACAAGAGAAGCAGACTGTACAGACGCACGGCATAATCGAGTCCTGACATGTTAGTTGTAAATCTGCATTCTAATATCGTACTGGAGCAATGATACATGATACAATGTTCAATGATACATATTAATAAGAACTGGTGTTGGAAATTGTTTTCAATTTAACATTTTAAAAATGTGTGTTACAGGACCTTTAGCTACCTAACTAGCTATTTTATTTAACCAATATTAGCCATCAAAGGAAATGAATGTTGATACAGAATTCTGAGCATGGTGGTGGCATTTGAAAGGTAGCCACAGTAATGTGTTGGGCAGTGGGTGAAGTGAGGGGCTCATCAGTGGGGGGGGGGGACAAGCCATCTTTTCTCATGGGGGAAACTTCCTTGGATTTGGCCCGGTAAAGGTAAAGAGAGAACACATTATTTATTTATCCTTTCTCTCAGCAGATGCCCTTGTCCAGGGTAACAACAGGACTAGATTTAATAGGTGGGGAATACACTAACACCAAATATCGACACGATCAGGCAGTTGTGGCAGCTCAGACGCTTACTTAATAAATATCAATATAATTTACTTGATACTAGAAATTTGTGTTATATATTATGCTTCCAATACGTTTAGAGTCATAATTCTGTTTTTAAAATCTTACATACCAATTATTAGGCAGGCAATCAAAAAATGATTATACTTAATTATCAGGCTAATCTTATGCTAACCAAGTTGCGCCGCTATATTGGTTACTCTGTATAGGGAATGAATATTTCACAATTTAAACTATTATGAAATATTTATCACAGAAGCATTTTAAAGCTAATGATCTTACTAATTTAAAGCAGTTACATTTCATAAAACGATTGATGCCTGAAAACAAACGTGTGTGCCGATATTACAACGTTTAACCATTGCTAGGTTTGTTTGTTTATATATTTTATATATTTTTTCTCATTATATCACAGACTCAAGCTGTCTGAAAGAATCGTGGTGAAAGTGGAGTTAATGAGTTATGTGAACTTTTATAATGTGAACTTTTATAATGGACCATTCTATGTGTGAGAGTCAAAAAAGGACATTAATTCTCTTGTATATTGTCCTTTGAGATTTGTTCTGTTTGTTTCAAAGACGCACTGTGCAGACAAGTGCTTTTTATCTGTGGAGTGGATTGATGAGGACTTGGCAATAAAAAGCAGGCGTAACTGTAATTTAAAAAACAAGACTTTTTTTCTTTATGGGTGTATCCGTGGTGTGTCAATCAGTATCATGGTTTGAGAGAACCTCTCCCAGAACTTTAGGATTTCTGTTATGCATTCGTGCAACATGCTGTGTATAGCATCAAATACTGTCGCTCAACGCTGTGTGTTCCCCCGAGGAGCTCACAAAATCACGAGATGGCAGTATTCTGAATTTCTGCGTCTAATTACCATTGCATTTAAGCACAAATAGCCTGCATGATATTTAGTAGTCCACAAACTTAGTCCAAAACGGCAGTCAAAATTGTTGTACATTCCCCATGAGCATATCACAAACCGCAAAAGAACCTGAACTAAGGTCTTAGTTTTACCTTTTCGAGAAGTTTTAAATCCACCCGAATGTCACTGAGAAAATTCCAACTTTCTTGTGTCTGATTTCAGCCCAGGGTCTTACTTTCTTAAGTCATCATTAAGATAGGGTAATGCATGTTTAATACAAATAAAGACTGCACAGTAGTTGCCTTTATGAGAAGCGACAATCTTTTGACACTACTATTACACTGATACCAATGTTAATTTAGGATGGGATCAAATCAAAACTTGACAACCCGCTAATCGAACCTGACAAAATTGGATTTAATAGCTTTTTATTTTCTTTTTTTCTAACTATCTCATCTAGTTGATGCCAACTTATTTGATCTTATTTATTTAAAAGCTTTTAAATTCAGTAAAGTGTGATTAGTCGTTTGCCAAAGTTTAGATTTTGTCCCATCCTGTAAGAATAATATACTATGGCATGCAACCAGAAGTCACACCCTCAAATCCTGGGTACACGCCCAGAGCTGCCCAGATTGACAGACCAGCTTTGGGGCAACGCCCACAGCCAGGATCTCATGGAGCATCTTAAGGTGGGTTCACTAACAATATCACACAGGTGTTCGCAATTAAAGAACATATATGAGGGGCAGGAGTTCGGGAAAAGTCAGGTGATAAAGTGGAAAAGGTATGATTGGGCTTTGGTGCTATTGAAATGTTTATTGTTTAATTGTTTTGCGATAGTTTCCCCCCAAAAGGGAGGTTTTCATTATTATTTTGTGTTTTCTTGTATTTGTTTAAAATATTTTGATAGTATCGATGCCTAATAAGTGGCGTAAAAGACAACCCTATCTCCCTGTCTCTGACCACCACTGGACCAGGCACACCCAGGGGTGCTACATATACATAATATAATTATAATATAATATAATGTACATAAAAATGTGTAAATTACAAGTTGCAATACTATATAACAGCACATGGATGCAGGAACAGGGTGTGTGTCCATTATGTACAGTTTTCTACAATATTCTAAATCAAAGCAAATCAGTTAAACGGGTTAAGCCTAAATATGTCCGTCTATTATAATTTCTGAAGCCTGGCTTGAGAGAAAATGACTTACCAGTGTTTTCAGGTGTTTATTGTTTACCAATTTAAAGAACTACTGCAATGCCTTGTTGATCAGAACGGTTACACACACACACACACACACACACACACACACGCGCGCTACAAGAAAAAGCATTGTCAGTTGCTGGTATTTGTGTTCTGGGTTATTTTCAGAAGAGCCAAAACAACTGACCTCTACTTTGGTAAGAAAAGACAAGGTGTCAAGAAGATCGCGCTGCCCATAAAATAGGCGCGACACTGGGCAGGGACTCTGGCAAGAGATCAATGTTCTGACCACTGGGCCATTTCCAGTCAGCTGTTATTTCCAATTAAGTGGAAACTTTATTTGCAGAACCACTCAAAGTATGTTGCTGTTCTTCCAAGTAAGAAAGGTGCGACTGGTGGGTTGGGGTGTGTAGATGTGTGAGAGTGTGTATGTGTCTCCGCGAAACCTGATCAGAAATACAATTCGCTCTTCATCGGCAAAAGCGACCTGCTTCATATTTCCCGAGGGTGCTGATATTGTTTTTTCTAATAATTCCTCTTCTTTGTTGGCCTGCATCTGTGAGTATTGATTCTTTGGAGCAATGCCCTTGCAGGCTGACATAACCCAAAAAATGAAACGATAATTGATTAAAACAGAAGGGGAAATCCAGCAAGTTGAGATTTCTGAGCAGTTTAGAAATGTAATCCCCTCAGGAGTGCCAATCATTATGATTTATCATTATAATTTTTTTCTCCTTTTTAAATATTAAAGTAAATAATTTTTACTTTAGAGTTCATTGCAGTGTAAGCCAGTCACTTCCAAACTTCACAAAACAGAGGAAATATCAGTTTTGCAACATACAGTAACCTCATGATCTTATTAAACTATTTGTGAAGCAGATGTCTCAAAAAGTAGAGACTTAAGACTTCTTTCATGATCAATGAAAGAGATTCATCAGTCGGAAAATCACGTTGAAGCGTGTTTAATGCATTCCTTTTTGGCTGTTCATGCTTTATTCCATGATCAAAAAACGCATTGTTTTTAAATTCTGGACTGTCTTGGTGATAGTGAAAGAAAATATTGGCCACATATCAAAACACATATCTCAATGCTACTGAAGCTGTGTGGGACTGTTTGGAGAAGGAAAGAAAAAAGTAAGACAGAATTCAAGGAAATTAAACAGTCTTTTGAAGATTTGGAAGAGTTCATTACTAAATTATTTGTAAGTCTCCCTAGAAGGTGACTGTGAAGGGATGGACATATTTATTGTACGTTTACATTAAGGTGTTATGTTTAATAAGGTTATATTTTTGGCACACAGCCACAAGACAGCTGGGATACGCCAGACTAGCCCTGACAGACAGCTGTCGGGTCACACCCACGACCAGGAACATTGTGAACCGAACTCAGGTGCCTGTAATAAGAGCTGTTTATTATGAGGTGTTTGTACTGAAAAGACTCTCCTTTTGTTTTAGTTTTGGCGGTTGTTTTTATGATTTTGGATGATCCAAAATCTTTTTCGATGTTCCACTTCCAGTGAGTTTTCACTGTTTTGGTGAGCTTTGTTTCACTTTGTTGTAAATATTACAACAAATTAAACGACATAAAAGAACCCTTCGTTCCAAACCCTGAACCAGGGCCATGCAATGGTTGTGATATTTTTTTTTTTAAGTTGTGCTTTCCCATGTATCAGAGTAAAAAATCTTCTAAGACTTTTGAAAATCGGTTTAGATATGTAGGAATTGATTATTTTCAAGGGCCCCACCCTCAAGAAATGTGTATATAAGCATTCTCAAAAACTATTGAGTCACCTATTATAAGATCCAGCAATGCAGTTTCACCATTCAGCACTGGAGCGATAATGCCTTAACCGTATTTCTCAGATCTCTCTCTCCCTTTCCTGTAGAGAAGTAACAGGTAGCCAAGCATCTCTCTCCCCCATTCCTGTAGAGAAGTAACAGGTAGCCAAGCACCTCTCTCCCCCTTTCCTGTAGAGAAGAAACAGGTAACCAAGCATCGCTCTCTCCCAATCCTGTAGAGAAGTAACAGGAAGCCAGCATCTCTCTCTCCCTTTCCTGTAGAGAAGTAACAGGAAGCCAAGCATCTCTCTCCCCCTTTCCTGTAGAGAAGTAACAGGTAGCCAAGCATCTCTCTCCCCCTTTCCTGTAGAAAAGTAACAGGAAGCCAGCATCTCTCTCTCCCTTTCCTGTAAAGAAGTAACAGGTAGCCAAGCATCTCTCTCCCCCTTTCCTGTAGAGAAGTAACAGGAAGCCAGCATCTCTCTCTCCC
>JAOYSI010002845.1:0-15663 GCA_025775065.1 Hiodon alosoides
CCCCCCCCCCCCCCCCCCCCCCCCCCCCCCCCCCCCCCCCCCCCCCCCCCCCCCCCCCCCCCGCGCGAAAGGTGGGGAGTTAACTGTGATGGGGTATCCTTCCAGAAGTGGGAGGGGTTTTTTTGTCCTCAGGGTGGTCCTGGGTGGAGGTCTCCTAGGCGGCCTTGTCCGTCTGGTCGGCCCCAGTGGTCCTCCTCGTTCACATCTGGAAAAGCAGCGTTTGGTATGAGTCACTCCGCAGCTCAGCACACGTCCGTTGGCACTCTCCATGTGTCCTGGGGTTTTATGGCAGCTGTGATGAGCCCAGAGTGGGGCGCTGGCGTGACACTGAGGTCGGTCAGGCAGCCAGGCAGTCCGGCAGCTGCAGCCGCAGCCCCTTTCAGAAACTGAGTACGACACACGGCGAGGGCGGGACTCGGGAGAGATCCAGATTCGGGAAAGGTCCGTACTTGGGGAAAGATCCGGACTCGGGAAAGCTTGAATGATTTGGGCAGTAGTTTGTTTGGCAGTAGACAGCTTCGGGTCTCACATCGCCGGCAACACTGTCTCAAAGCAAAACAGAAAACACACTGACTTCCTTAGAACAATTCCTTATGCACAACACTGTATAGACACAGAATGCTCCCATGTGATTCCAGACCTGCAGACAATGTAAGGACGACATCAAAGACAAAACAAACATAGCCTCTTAGCATCCTGGTTATTGAGATATAATCAACCAAGAAATTTCAAAACGAGACAGCGGTTTCCCTGGAAATAAAACTCTGGAGAATAATATAACAAACTTGGAGCTACAAAATCATTTAATTAGCGCCATTAAACATGGTTTTTGGTGACAGATAATTGTTTCCTAGCAAGTAAGATATGATAAAATATCAGCCAAAGGAAATAATTTATACATTTTCTTGTAATTAACATTTTCTCACTTTTGTGAAGTGGGAATAAAATGTGGTAAAATCCTTTGATTCAAATGAACTATGATTTAAACAATTGCCTCAACTCGGGGTTGGCTCATTTTATTTTTCTTTCACTTTGATTATCCCACTTACCATGAAATTAAAATTATACACAAGTCTATAGGACACATTGTGTCACAACCGTTCTCACAACACTTCAGTTGCCCCTTTCTCAGTCTGGTCCATGATGAGGAGGAAAATGTAACTCATCTGTGGTAGGAAGCGTGCCTCTGGCAACAAAGGCAATGAAAATCTTATATATTGTCCTGTAGCTGGGATGTCTAAGATGATTACTCATATGAGAGAAAGAGAAACAGAGAGAGAGAGAGAGAGAGAGAGAGAGCAAGAGAGTGAGAGTGAGAGAGAGAGAGCAAGAGAGAGAGAGAGTGAGAGAGAAACAGAGAGAGAGACTGAGAGAGAGACTGAGAGAGAGACTGAGAGAGAGAGAGAGAGAGAGAGAGAGAGAGAGAGAGCACTGACAGTAAACCTGGACAAAACCAGAGTATTCCAGACAGTCTAAGAATCGGTGCATCTGGGAACTTCAACCTGGCCATGAAGCCATGAATGTAATAAGATAAAGCATGCAGAACTTTTTATGCCATAAAAAACTTTGCTTTATAAAAATTAAACCACAGATAAAAATTTGGCTCACAGCTTTTGACAGCATGATAACATCAATCTTTCTCTATGGGAGATAAGCACGGAGTCCCCTCATGAACCATTCATATCATAAATGCGATCAAAGCCCCATAGAAAATTTCCATCTGGAACTTAGCAAAAACCTCCCGCAGGTTCACGGGAGTGCAGTCTACAACTGCTTGCTGAGTCAAACTGGGTCGGTTCGCCTGACTCCACTCCATACAGAAACAAGTACTGAACTGCAGGGTCCATCTGCAGCAGTCTCATCCGCAGTCTTACCACCATGCTGCTCTGAGGAGCGGCGGCACACGGCCCCCGCAACGGATTCCTCTCAGCAGTATGGTACTGACGCTCACCAAAAGGAATCAAATTAACACCTGCAAGCTTCAGAACGCCCCATAAAACTCCCATTTTTCAACACAATTAAAATCTACATTGGAATAACCACGTTGAATCACACCAAAAATGTGTGCAATGTTTTATAAAAAATTAAATAAAAAATAATTTACACAGGCAGAATTTCTGATCAGGTCCAAAACACATAATATAGACAGATCCAAAACCAGCAGATCGGTTCACAGCTGCTCCTGGACTTGGATAAACTGCCAGTCCTGTTGGGAGATGAGCTGCTGACCACACCCACACAGAGAGGAGACAGACACACTGTACGAACAGCAGGCACTCATTCGCACCCGTGTCCTACCGAAATACAGAGAGCAGGGTTGTTGTTCTATCACATTGTATAGATTTGGTTTATTATAATGTTCAATGTTGCTTTGGCAAAACCCAGTTCCATGGGGTCACGCCAATTTTGTTTGAGTGGGGGGGGCAAGAAATGGTTGGAGATAATGTATTATTAACGTTTAAATATGGATGGTAACATGAGCCCAAATGTTTAATATTTTGAACATTGAAGGTAAAGCTTTGTGAGCAACATACAAATCGGGTGAGCGCAAAGAACAGAGGAAAATCCATTTTTCTACATAAAGTGACGATGAGAATCAACATTGTCTTAAGACAACACATTCTGATGTGGATTTGTGTCAACTGCCAAAGTGTCTTTTTATTCTTTTTAGAAAGAGGCATTCATTCTCTCACGTTCACGTTCACGTTCAGGAAGTGATCACGATTAGCACGATGGCACAGGGAATGCAGTGTTGTCACAAGCCACAAAACCCGCCGTAAAGACCACCAGGACTGCCACTCAAAACACGATCTCCATGGTACTTCCTGTCATTCATTAGACCAAGCCAAGACCCACTTACTCTGTGAGCACTTCAACCTCGGCTTGACGTTCTTTCGCTATAAGAGAGCCGGGCGGCTTACTTATTCTTATTACTCGATCAGTGTGAAGGCTAAGGAACGTTAACGCACTCACAAGGGAAATTGTGAACCTAAGATTGCTCACTGAGCCAGTCGTTTCAGAGTGACACTTGAAAAAGCCCTTATCTATGAATTATATGTCAGTCTCGGCCATGAATAGGCCCAATAAAGATTGCTGTGCATATCACTCTTTCAAAAGAGGAACCGTGCCACCCTAAAACAAGGAACCGACACCCAGTGCGGGATAATATGTGTGTTGAACTCCCTTTCATCATTGATAGAATCTCTCGGAGAGGGCTAGGGTTGCACCAAAAAGCAGTTGGTGTCCCGTTCCCTGAAGTTGACCTAAAAGGAATGAGATGAAAAATCATCTCAGAATGTGGAGTCAGATAGCATTGATTGTTGGAAGTAATTAAATCGGCTTGCATCGTCGCATCTCTTAATTCAACACGGTCAAGGCGTGATGGGAGTTTGGCAGCGCTGGAGGCACATACGGTATCACGTGGCGGGAAAGAAAATCAGACAGTAATGGGACGGATCGAGAGCGGCTCACGCCATTCCCCGGCAAAGTCCGGTGAGCAGGATTCCAAAATAGCCAAAGTTAAAAGGGAACCGAACGATCGATAAAGCGCTGTAGGCCGCAGAGAGATTAAGGGGAGTCCGGACTGGTTCAATAATCAGCTGGAGGAGATTGATACGGTCAGGACTGCAGCCTCCTCTGGTCAGGTGTAACGGGGCTAAAAGGAAGGGCACGTTTGGGGAAGCTGAGAAAAGGCATAAACTGGTTTTAGGGCTTACTGGGGAAGGACGCAGACGGGGCGTCCTTTCGTGGGGGATCGGAAGATCCGCATTGAAGATTCTGGTAACGTTCAATCATATCTTGATCCCAGGTCTTCAAAAAGAAGAATGGTAAAATCGTTTTATGAAGTGTGGATAAAGGCAGCCTGACATGGTCTGGAAAAGGTGAGTGGATCATGCAGGCAGGCAGGTTGTTTGATAGATTTTGTTGGCTCAGAGAGCGCCTGGGCTAGAAATCAAAAGAGAATCCAGAAGCAGGAATCGGAGAAAGTGAGCGAACGGCAGCCTGAAAAACAATGGTGAGAGGTTAAGTCTCACTGTTGTCAAAAAATATCATTATAAACTGAAACTCAAGCGTAGACAGAGAAGAAACCTCAGGAGAAACACACGAGACGAAAAACACAACGGGTTTGCAGAAGCACCTGAGGGTCAGAGGAGAGAACATTTAAGATCTCTAGAACACAATTTTGTTGGAAGTGTGGATAAAGGCAACCTGACATGGTCTGGAAAAGGTATTAAACAATACAAGGCTATTGTACAGACAAGAGCCAAAACACCCAATCAGGTTCTCGAATGAAAAGGTTTAAACAAACTGAACTGTTTCCATTTGCACCCCTATCCCTCTGGCACCTTCCACACAGGTGGCTCTGCATAATTGAATATGGGAAGCCTGGGTCTGAATCTTGACTTCGGTAAAATTATCTGTAATTGTGGTGAGAGTTCAGAGCGTAAAAAATATCAATTTAGCGGCTCACTAGCACAAGTTACTTCACGGTGCTAAGCTAAGAAAAATAAACTAAATAAACATTGGGCTAATCTGCGAGAATATGTGAATATGCCAAGGAGTGTATTTGGAAGACTGATGAGTCTTTCGACAAGATGCACGTGTGAAGCTGTGCGAGGTCAGCTGACTGCCAGGTCCCTTTAGTGCGACGTGTCCAGGCGATTCCCTTTAAATTAATGCAAAAATAAAACAGAGAATGCCTGGGGAATGCACAGTAAATCATTTAAATTTCATATTACAAAATGATATTTTTATAGATGATAAAATTCATGAAACCACATGAAATGTTCATGACAAAATTCTGCGACAGCTCCCAAGTGCTCTCGCAGGGAATTTACGTCAGCGTCTGAAATCGCTCACTCATTTCGTTCACTCACTGCTGAAATTTAGTGGACTCGCTGCCATTCACTATATAGGGAATAGTGAATGAGTGAACGAATGAGCGATTTCAGACACAGCTTTAGTTAGCAAATTGAATTGGCAGAAATGGTAGGCGTGGGTTTCTCATGCTGTGTGCTCGTTGTGACGATTTTGTTTTTTCTGTAGGTTTTGTTTTGCGTAGTTTTTACTCAAACAACGCGTTAAGTTTGTTTTGATGTTATTTTTGTTGTCTGTTTATTTCTATTTTGATTTTTACTTTGCGTTGTCTTTATAATTAAATAATTTTGAATATACAGTACTCCTATGTTGAAACCTAACAACGTTTTAGTCACAACTCCACGGAAAAACTCCACGCAAGTCGTCCTTCTCTTCAGTGTCTGCTGCGGCTGCCAGCTATCAGGGAACTCTTCAAAATCTGTGCCAACACATTTCCTGAAGCTTTGATGAGAAGGAAGGTTTTTTTCTGTCCAGCTTTGAAATATACAAAAAGCTGCCTCGGATGGCATCCTGTGTGCTTCCGAAGATCCTCTGTATTGTTGACTTTCAGTCCTTTTGTAAACGATTTCCCATGATCCTACCACCTCTAAAAAGACTTTGCAGAGGGCAGGACGGAGACCCAAACAATATATGGAGAGGGCCTTTGCGTCTTGGTTCGCCGGTTCCGTCTAAAGACATCAATCTACGGACAGCGGACCATTGGCTGCAAGAAGAATGAGAAAGAAAAGCAAGAACCCAAACCAACAGCAAAATTAATAAATTCCAATTGAGCTAATGCAGCTCAGTACATCGCTACCAATGCTGCTGTCAGCTATGTACCTGTATCGATGGGTATCACTGGCTCAATAAGTTTCTCTCCTTTCTGATGTTCTTTGTTTAAAATAAGATATGATTTACGAAAGCGTTTTCTGAGGCAGGTAGGGTATTTAATCACAGTATTGCTTAGCAGTCCCCAGAGCTGTCTATTTTGCCTCATTAGGAATTGCCTTATTATTTTCGACTTATTTATTACCAATAGAATTTAATAATCCAATTTAAATTTCTGCACATCTTATTTTGCATCTGCTTTTGCGGTCAAGTCAAACAGACACAGTCATCACCAGTGGAGATCTGAGGGCTGTGGCATAACAAGAGATATTGATATCATCATGAAAAACTGAGATGAGATTTTATGCTGATGAGAGATGAAAGATTTGTCTATCCCTATCCCAAGCCATTCAAGCTGCATAATAATAAGTTTGCATTTAAGAACTACAAATGCATGTTCATAAAAACAGTGCCAACGTGTTGCAGATATAATTCCAAAAAAGTCTCAAAAACACATTACTTTGTCATAGAGTGAGTCTTTCACATCTGTTTAAAAAAAATATTTTTTATGTAAATAATTGTATTTGCTTTCAGATTCCTCTATTTCATGGTCAGGATGACAAATCAATGCTCATAGTCCCGCAGTGATGCAGTACTTTCATATGGGATTAATGGCTATCTACAACTTCTCACAGACTGCATAATTACGTGCAAGATTTCAAGCCAGGCTATCAGGGCCATTACCTTTCTTTATGTGTCCTAGAATGCCGCACGGAGTTGGAAGTGATTGCAGTGGCATCAGTCATTTTTCCACCACACGCTGTGCAAACAGCAACTCTCTTGTCGCCGAAATGCAGCTTTAGCGTTGATTGTGGCGCAGTTGAATCTTTGACTCCCATCGGTTCAACGATTGGTTGCATCCCGTTGCTCAGTGAAGAGCAGTCGATCAGAAGCAGAGATATGTTTTCTGCTTTGACGCATCCAGCTGTGGGTAGTTATGTAGACTTGAGTCGTCACGCTAAGGTCCATGATACGTCACGAGTCATAGGTGTCACGTCTCAGGTGGTCAGATTTTGGACTGAAGTCAGACTCGAGTCCAAGTCGGGTACTTATACACACCTCTGGAGAACGCAAATTGATAAGACTTTCTATATAAACTCTGCATAAAAACAGAGATAGTTATTTTGAAAACTTCTCATAGAATGCAGATGTCAAACCCATCAGTGCCTGGAGATTTGATGTGCTAGGTCCTTAATATCTGCTTCAAAGATATCACATATTGCGGTTGCTAATGGGTCTAACGTCTCTCAGTAAGTTAAGGAAATCCTCTATAGCAGTTTCTAGAGCTTTATTCTTTATAGAAGTTTTCACAGAGAGTGGCAATTTCCCTGGGGTCTTGCATAATTTCCCCATTCGAGTTGAACTCATAGTTATTCTTAAAATTAAGTTATTCTAACTTCTCTAAAAAAATGAACACTTGAATTTTGCTCTCCTTCCTCAAGCCATTTACTCCCAAAGCAGATGTCTGATCCTTTTGCTTTGTGTATAATTGATCAAATTTTAGTTGTAGTTCAGCAAGTCTGGTTTGGTTTTCAGTCTTGTTGTCAGGCAAAAGGCGAAAGGACATCACTTCTTCCTTACGACTGTCATCTGTTTAGCACCGGTTTTCATCATTGTTTTTACTTAAATCGTAATCATTAAGTGGTTCCCAATACTTGCATATTCTGTAAGAACTCTTTCCCAATATCCATTCATCTCCCGGGAATAGTAATAATGGTGTTGAAGGGGGCCCACAGAGATTTCTTTTTTTTTAACGTTTGTGAGAAACTGACTGGACCATAAAAAAAACGTCTCCCCGAGCTGTGTCGCACAACTGTAGCATAAATTTATGAATGATCGTCACAGATCATTCACGCCGTGAATATCGAAATTCATGCCAATTATCTAAAGTTTTAGCTCAGCAGCTTGTTACTCCCACAGGTGCCTACTGCAATGGTGCAATACAGATTTTGCAACGGGAAGTTTCAGGATGTAGTTTTCCGATAATGCACTTGTCAAGCATTAGGCATGAGACAAAAATCCATCAGAGATATTTAAATCTCTTGTTCGACAGGCCGTTCTCATTCGTATACATGTGATGTGCAGATGAACAGCATTGGATACAGCTAAATGCTAACAGCATCCTTAGTACCATGCCAGTTTCAGAATTAAACGGGTATCCCTCATCTGCCTCTGTTAATGAACTCCTTTTGGGACATGTGCTGTTAAGCTATTGTGGTAGTATAATAAAGTAATAAAGAGCCTGTAGGGAGAGTCATCCCCCCAACTGAGGCACAATTAAAACTGACGAACAGACAAGCCATTAAATTATGGGTAATATTAAGAAGTTGGAAAGTCACAGCTACTCAAAAAAAAAAGAAAAGAATTTATAACTCTGCCGAAGTTTCAGAGGGTTTCAGAGATATATACCACTGATGTCAAGAAATGTCTGTAAATGCAATTTATTTAAAAGAGACAGACTTTTGAAAAAAAACGTATCGTTACTTCCTAGATCATCAATAGTCATCAATAGTCTTTGGGGGAGCATGTTTCAGAGATAACGTATTTCTTATGGTGTACCACAAGGCTCTATCCTCGGGCCAATCCTGTTCTCCTTATACACGCTCCCTCCAGGCAAACTCGGTCCTGAGCATGCAGGTAATATGACACGCAACTTTATATTTCTGAAGCACCAGATGACACAAGACGAATGACAAAAAAATTCGTGAAACAATTAGATGATGCTTTCCAGTAGCACTGACCAAGTGGATTTAAAGAAATGTTACTAATTCATATGTTCGTTACAACAACCTGCAGGACGGCTTAATGTTTGAAGCCACCCAACACAAGCCGCACCAAAGGCAAAGTTACGTAGCAAAATGTAATGCCATAAACAGCTGACGAACCGAATCACGGCATCGTCACAGTAATTCCCCTGACAGAAATGTTCAGCTAGTCCTCCCCAGGTACCTGTATATAGCAATTCACTCTTTGTGCTCATGTACCACCCTTTAAAAGGTTTCCTGCTGCTCTCGCTTGCCACCAACAACCGTTTAACGACGCCTCCGCTGGTTGGTCCTCCTACCATCGTGAGGCCACATCACATCACATCTCATCTCATCTCATCTCGTCTTGTTTTGTTTCTTCTCGTCTCGTCTCCCGAGAGCCATCCAGACAGCTGTCCTCACTTGCTGGACGGCCTAGCCTTCATTCTATCTGGCTTTTAAAGACATTACTCTGCCTTTGCCCCGTTTGACTCAGCAACTTGAGCCCTGATTGGATTTAGCTGTGAACAACTGTCGCCTACCTTGGGTTGTCAGGTGCAACTAAATGGTTAGCGTTTCCCCGCGCCAGCTTTCCAATCAGCTGAAACTTGTGTCCTATACAACTTAGCACTTACTAGATTTTGACTATAATTTTTTTTAATGTAATGTTGGACGTCTTTCAGGTTATATTAAAATTAGACTGAGGCAGGCAACAAGGAGCCACACCCACAAGCCCAGGGAACCCACCCAGGCCCTCCCAGACTTTGCTAATTACACCACACTCGGGTGTTTGCGATAATAGGCATTTGAAAAGAGTGCTGGCAGAGATAGCTAGAGGGAAGGTTTTAGACTGAGAAGTCTGTCTGTTTGTTGCTTTGTTGTTCATTTCTGAAAGGAAAAAAGTTTCCTTTGCTGTGTTCATTTTTTTGTTTTGTTTTTTTCTGTTCTGAGATAATGAAAGGTGAAAATCTGTGTCCTTGTCTCTGGCTGCTCCCGAACCGGACACACCCCGGCACACAGCGACATTTAGAGTAGAAAGTCATATATCTCGGAAATAATTAAAGGGAGTTAAATATTAATGAACTTTGTAGACGCCAGAGGGGCTAGGTTGCGTTGGGAGGTGAGCATTAGAAAACTGCTCTGGATAATAACACTGAGAATATTTAGGTAGTTCAGATTGGGTCCGTATAGAGTAAAAAAATGACTGCCAAACACAAAGGTTTCCTTTCTTGACTTGCGCTGCCACTCTGCAGAGCGAGATGAAAAGGAGGGAACAGTAACACCAGCCACTGCAGTGTTGGCAGCGGCTGCATCCAGTGGGGGTCATTCGGCGAACCAGCTGCAGTAAGGCACTGTGGGATAGGCAGAGTCGGTGACAGAGTCGGTGACGGTGTGAGCGGCACACGCCTAAACTAAATGTATAGACGGTCGAAATACGTTCCACCTTCTCGGGTAGCTATTTTCCAGGTTCTGCGTTTGTCGCACGCTGCCCTATTTGAACAGTTAGATGTTTTTCAGCATTCCCTTGATGTAGGGCCTGTAGGTAGGAATTCACAGGATGTTCAAAACTATGTAATGACAACGTTAGATGAATATTAAATCCTCCAGAAACCCCAGGTGAAGAAAGGCCCCTTGGCGGTGGCTGCATGGAAAACCCTCTCCAGGTAAGTAAAAGCATTTTGCCACGACACCTGTTCACCAGATGTTTCTGGCTTGCCAACCCTCAACCCCCCCCAACTTACCGAACCTCAGTTCTCTTACCAGACATATTTGTTACTATCCCTTATTGCTTACAGCTTCCACCAATTACATGCATGGAACACTTCAAGGGATAGGCATTCCAGTGGGTTTTTCATTTGCTCCGGAGATAAGTGACTCCCCGGGATATTTGTTATTCCAGAGGAGAAAGATGGACGGGCTTCTTTGGCAGCACTTGAGAACCTTCCCCATCAGGCCACACTGGGGAAGTTCACTTCTCTTTTGTCTCAGCAAATGATGGGATGTTTTTTTGGCCCTTATTTCAATTTACGTATCAAGATATCAGAGGATGAGGGGTGTGCAGATGGTGGGAAGAACTGTGTTCTCCTGTTGTTTGAGGGTTGTCAGGAATGATAGGGCCAGGTGGATATACCAGCTGACACTTCTCGCGGTTTTCCTCACGTACGGAATATCTTACTTCCGATTTTTTAAAAATCTTATCAGGGTACTGTCACACAATTGTCACACAGCAAAAATACGGATGAACGTCAAACACTGAATAAACAGTGGATTAAAATCCTTTCAGTGGGCTGATGTTTATGCTGATCGCAAGTGAAGAATTAGAGGAAGCCACTGTACAGGAACTCATCTCTTCTTGTCTATGAATGTTAAAGCCGTTAATGTTATACGTTCTGAGTATAAATACGTTTAAATTTACTCGAACCGCATTGCAAATAAAGTGATCTATTACATTTTATGTAAGGATTTAGGGTTTTTTTCCCCAAACTGTCACCTTTCTTGACTGCTCTCTGCTATCTACTTCCTCTAAAGTCCATGTTTGCCTTACAGAAAGTAATAAAAAATAATCAAGAAAGCAAGTACCACAACTGCTTGAATTTCTTTGAAATGACTTTGATGTCACCTATTACATACACTGCTGAATGCAATGGAACCAATTATTTAAGGACTATATGTAATAAATAAGTAATATGAATATAATAATCAGAAGATATGGTCTATGATAATGGTACTTGCATAGATAAATGCAATCAATCTGAAATGTCTGATTGATTTGTCTGGTTTTATGAATCATAACGCACACAGCTTCGCGCGTCGTTGTAAGTATGTAAATGAGTAACACAAGAATGCTTTCCCGGTGATCTCAGTTTAGGAAAGTGACATCCGAAAAATCTGATTCAAATGCCAAAACGATCTGCAAAACAGCCCTGGATAATGCGCAAATTTATAACGATATTGTTGTTCAATCAGAAGGTGTTGTTTTTGTCAGCTTGAGAGAGCACATTCGCTTGGCCAAATTAAATGTGATTTGCGCTTCATAATAGGCCGCCTTGATCGTATCAAGTGTGCATTAGTTAGAAGCATGGCGAGGATCGCGCTGCTAATGGATCTCACCAGCACTCTCGTTGTGTTTGTTGGAGCGTTTGCAGTCCGTATCACAGTTAGCTCTGGATCGCCCGCTAACGCTTTGGAATGCTCCTGTACTGGGGCCCGTAGACCCCTGTCCCCCCCCACCCCCGATGCACTGAAATCCTTTGTTGTACTTGTGCGGCCCCCATTACGTTCACTTACTGTGCGTTTCCCTGGATGAGAGCGTCCGCTAAATGGGTAACATCAACCAATGTAAAAATGTTGCACAAGCCGCTCCCCAATACAGGCCCAAACTGACTGCTTGGCAGACTGTGGGCCGTAGCGACAGATGGGACCTCATTAACCCCCCTGAGTGTGGTTTAGTTAATGACACAACACTCAGGAATTTCTATTCAGACACTTTTTAAAGAGATTGTCAAAAAGAAGAAGGTTTTTTTTTTTTGGTGGAGAGACTGGCCGGAGACCGTTTGTTTTCTGTTGTGGTACCGAAGAGCCAATGAAAGAAAAGTGTACCCAAACGGGAGTGTCTTGGTTTTGCTGGGTTCTCTTTGAGTTAAGATTCTTTAGTTTGTCTTGTTTTGTTAAAACGTGCAATAAAAGGCCTAAACTGTCTGCACACCTGTCTGATCGCTCCAGGACCGCTCAGACCCCGTTAGGCTACACACCCATATGCTGAAATCTGAAAGAAACGCGTAGAAATGAGACATACGCGCCAAGCCCCTGCACAGTTAGTCCCTCACAACACCTTCTTGACTATTTACCGAATGGAATTTTAGGCTTTGTGAAGAATGGATTTAAAAAGTCCCAGCATTTGTGAAAAGCGGCCTGTGGATAGGGCAGCACGTCAATGCCTGGTAATAATGAAAGCCTGGCTCTCTGCTGCACACACCACAAGCCATCCTGACACTTAGCGTCCGCAGCGCTGGCGCGGGGGTGGTCTGTTGAGCGGATCGGTTCCACACCGACTCCCGCGGAGCTGCACAACAGCCGGGATGAGGCCCACGCTGAGTGCTGATCAAGGGGTTCGTTTCGCCGGTCCCCTTCCCCGGGCCATGCCTGCCCCTTGTCAGGAAGCTCAAGCACAGACAGACTCTCTCAGCGAGGGGTCAGTTACCCCCTCCCAATGCAAGGCTTGTAGGCCTGGAGTCAGTAAGGGCAAAGCAAGGGAGAAGTAATGTGTGATTCCACAAGCACCCCATCAACACTCTCTCCACCACAGATTAGCCATTTCATATCTGGCCCCACGCGGCGGGGCCCTTGCGCCCCGCGGCCTGTTGAAGATGTAAACCCCCTCCCCCAGAAAGCAGAGAGAAGTGTCTTACGTTTGCAGGTCACCAGGAAAACGTTTTAAAAGACTCGGCTGACGCTTGGACGGAGAATATGCGCCCGCCCCCCCCCTCATCCTCAGCGTAGGCCGGGGCAGTGCCCTCTCACAGCTTCTAATGTACAAAATCGCGAGGGGTAAAACCTCCAACGTTTCTGTACCTTGCTGTCACGAAAAAGAAGCCACATCGCCCATTCTGTCGTCACTATGTTTGTAAATTCATTAACGGAGCTTAAAAAAAAAAAAACCCTCCTAAATCCCTCATTAGCATCCAGGCGCATTTTTGAGAAGTTTCCTCATCTCTCAAAGTGCAGGACGACGCACCACTGCTTGGGCAACGGGCCAAGCAATAGTGGCACGACGGGAGGGATGGGGGCTGTACTTGAAAAGCAGAATCAATATTTTAAATTAAGAAACATCTGCAAAATTCAGGAGTGCAGTTGCATATTATGGACATGAAATACAGAGCTGGGTGACTCCTCTCTCCTTCCTCCTCCAACAGTGATATAGATGCCTCGTTAGTCCGGATGCACTGCTATTTCAGATTTAACAGGGTTTATCTGTGCCATCAATATAATCAGGGTTTGACAGATGCATATGAGAAGAACCTTATCTGAACCTTCTCTTTTATTCAGCTGGAGTTCCCTGCATGACTAGCCCGCATGACATCATTTATTCATGCAGCCAATAGAAACGCTCTTTCTCTGCCCCTGTGTCTAAAATGTACAGGTGGCCGGCCATGCTGAGGGCCACTCATAGGTCTCAACATCTCGGTCTTAACGCCCTGGATTGGTCCCAGCTTTCACAATCAGTTGCTAAAAACCATGCTAAAACATGGTTTGTAAAACAAAAAAACAAAACAAAAAAAACAAACAAACACGTGTTACAGACCATTACTGGTTTTACTGGTTAGTCCATTTCATATTCATATCAGCTAATGTAAGTATTCGTACAGTAGTGATAATAAAAACTATTTAGTTGCTTATCAGACACCTTTCTCAAAAGACTTCCACCGCCGCCCAATTGTTCAGGTGGATATTTTTCTGAGGCAATTCAGGCTAAGTACCCTCCTGAAGAGTACAACGGCTTGGGTGGGACTTGAACCAGCAAGCTTTTCAGTTACAAGCCTGTCACCTTAACCACTTCACCACATCATTTTCAGTTTAACCCTCATGTTTCAGCATGTCAGTGAATATGACTGCTATTAAATACATGAATTCTAGATTTACAGCATGGTGTGTTCAGATCCTGCAATAATGCACGAGGAGCTGTGAGAAGCAATTTCAACTATTTGTGCATTCATCGATCAAAATGAATTAATATTGCACATATTTATGACACTTTTAAACAATCCCAAAATATTAATCCGTTGTATGTGACCATAAAAGCACGAAAAACAGAGAGCTACAGTGCACACCCACACATAGTGTGCACCTTATTTCCTGCAAATTCAGTTAGGCGTAATGGATTGTGTTTACTGCATAAGGCTTTTAATGATCGCCGAATGGTTCATTTCTCCTGTGTCGTGCGTCTTTGTGTTTCAGTTGTGGTACAGAGGTGCTCGTTTCCCAGGAAATGATCACGGAAAGAGCCACTTCACGCATCCAAGGAATGCCTCGATCGTGGCTCAAAAACGAATACACATTTTATTTTTTACTTCGCCCAGCGCCAACTCGTTTTCCTTTGTTCACGCGTAGTTACCTTGTGTTGCTTCCTGTTTGCATTTGGCCCGTGTAGATCGCTCGCGATCAGCTTTCACCATCTGTTTAAAAACAAAGAACCTCTCTTTGGAGCCACGCGTTCTGAGTGGGGTTTTTTTGGCATTGCATTTGGTTAATTTGGCATTGCATTTGGTTAATGGGTTGGAGAGGGTTGCGTTAATGTCACCATTGTTTCTCCGGGCCTACTCGATGGGCTGGTCTTTTCCTCTGCTAAGCAGACATGATTTTTAAAAAGTTTTTTTTTTTTTTTGGGTCAAATGCTTGAGTTGGAACAATCGGGCCGCGCTTCACGTTGGTTATCCTCCGCACCTGATTTTTTATCTGGAAGAAAGACCTGCGCTTCACCTCATCGGTTGTAATTTTGTGATACTGCAGTACCGCTGTTCTCCATACTGAGGCTAGTTATTATCAAGACAAGTCGTTTCCATTATATATATATATATATATATATATATACCCTTTATTTTCCAGTTACCAGATCACTAAACCGGAAAATGATTTGCCAAAAAATATTCTCTCTTAGAAACCATTTTCATTTCGCTTGTTGAACACGTAGGGTTTCATTAGGGTTTTTTATTGTTATTTATAAATGATTTTTTTTCCCCACTGACAGAAATTTTAGCGGCACAATATGAAGGTAATTGGTAGTAAACGAGACAACCAAAAAAGAAAAATAAGTTTTACACTTTACAATTAGTCGTTTAGCAGACTTTAGCATCTTATCCAGAGTGATGTACGAAAGTGCCATAGTTTAGGGGTTATCGCGCAGACAACAGATCCACTGAGCCACTATGCCCTATAAACAGGTATCGCCATACGGTACACGGGCATGAGCTACAAGGGAGATAATGTGCAAATCAAACAGGAACAAGCAACAACATCAAGATCGAACTCAAGAATTAGCAGTCAGTTCAGACACGCACACATACAGACACACACACACGCACACACAGACACGCACACATACAGACACACACACACACACACACACACACACACACACACACACACACACACACACACACAAACACACACACACACA
>JAOYSI010002847.1:0-15662 GCA_025775065.1 Hiodon alosoides
CTCTCTCTCTCTCTCTCTCTCTCTCTCTCTCTCTCTCTCTCTCTCTCTCTCTCTCTCTCACACACACACAGACACACCTTAGGGAGGCAGATAGGAGATGAGGAAGGAGAAAGACGCAGACTTGCTTTAAGACTAATTATGTGGATTCCAAACATGGGGTAGAGCTACAGAAAAGAGGCTGTGTGGATTGTGGGATCGATGACACCTGCCAGTGCCCCAAAGCCAATCGTCCTTTATTGGCTCTAGGAAACACATCATTTTTGCATGTGATTAAGATCCTGGATGTACACTTGGCCACATGTTCCTGGGACGCGAGTATCAGTGTACTTTTTTATTCCTGCTTTTAGGTCGCTAGAAGACAGTGAAATGGACAACATAGGAATAGCCTTCAAAGGGCTAAAATACACAACTAGTGCAGACTAAACAGGACTAACAACTGTTTTTTTTTAAACTGCTTGAAAACTCATATCAACGTCACAATGAATAATCTTCATTGTGTTTCAGGATCTCGTCATCTGGTTACTAAATTAACATTTTAAAGCTTCTGTGAGTTTTGAGAGAATCGTCCTTACTCATTCAGTCCTGTTCTGAAATCATGTCTTTAAAATGGCCCAATGAAGGAAAACTCACCCTAGCAGTTGTATCATTGAACAAGGTAGGCCTACTTTTGAAATTGTAAGCTGTGTACGTCGCGTTGGATAAAAGTGTCTGCTAAGCAACTAATTTATAAATGAAGTTATAGTTTTAAAAAGTTATAGCAAGCTAACAATTCAAAAGATAGACCTACCACGTTTTACAATTGCACATTATACAATGAAATGATACACAACGCACAAAGTGGAGACTGAAATGTCAAACTCCACCTAAAGTTTTCAACTTCGGAATTTCATCTTGAAATTGAATTGCCTGGTGAGTTATAGGCTCAACAAACAAAAAGCGCACTACTTTTCTTCCTTACAAAGAATAGAGCCTGCCATTAAAAAAAATCTACTTTTAAGCAACCACTTGAAGTCATCATCCAGTGTCCGCAGCAATGACAAACAAAAGCAACAATTTCCTATAAACTGAGTAGCTACATTATCAGGTACACCCTCCATTCCATGAAATTGCTGCTAACGACAGCATCATGTGTTCAGTCTCTGCTATTTAAAGGGGGTAGGCAGGTACCAAAGGAGATGCTTTGTGTGCAATTCAGTGATAGACTGGGCAGGTTTTCACACACGACAGCATCACAGTTGTATTGTGGATGGTCCACCACCAAAAAACATCCAGTCAATGCCAGTCCTGTGGTTGGAAACAGGAAATTCTCAAAGCCAAAAAAAAGGCAAAAAATCTGCACCCTTGTGGACATTAATGCAGGACACACAAATGCGCCCCTGGCTAACTGATTACCAATGCATAGCGGGGATGGCAGAGAGGGCTCATAAGAGTCCGGTGAGATCAAGAAAGGAAACAGTGGTGCTCCGCAGAGACACACACGGGGACTGCCACACACAGGGGCTGTCTACACACGGGGACTGCCTACACACGGGGGCTGCCTACACACGGGGACTGTCTACACACGGGGGCTGCCACACACAGGGGCTGCCACACACAGGGGCTGCCTACTCACAGGTACTGCCTACACACAGGGACTGCCACACACAAGAACTGCCTGCACACAGGGACTGCCTACACATGGGGACTGCCTACACGCGGGGACTGCCTACACACAGGGGGACTGCCTACACACAGGGGGACTGCCACACACAGGAACTGCCTAAACACAGGGGCTGCCTACACACAGGTACTGTCTACACACGGGGACTGCCACACAAAAGAACTGCCTACACACAGGGACTGCCTACACATGGGAACTGCCTACACACAGGGACTGCCTACACACAGGAACTGCCTAAACACAGGGACTGCCTACACACAGGGGGACTGCCACACACAGGAACTGCCTAAACACGGGGACTGCCTACACACAAGGGGACTGCCACACACAGGAACTGCCTAAACACGGGGACTGCCACACACAGGAACTGCCTAAACACGGGGACTGCCACACACAGGAACTGCCTAAACACGGGGACTGCCTACACACAGGAACTGCCTACACACGGGGACTGCCACACACAGGGGGACTGCCAGGGGGACTGCCTACACACAGGAACTGCCTAAACACGGGGACTGCCTACACACAGGAACTGCCTAAACACGGGGCCTGCCACACACAGGGGCTGCGGGCAGGTCATCACCCCCTCCTGCCAGGTCAGGCTCCAGAATTATTTCTCAGAGCAGCCACAACGAGAGGAAGGCGGTGATGACAAGCGACACTACCAACCCCCCTCTGCGTGCCCTCAGGGTCCTGCACGGGAGATAAAATCACAATACCACATCTTTCACCAGCATCTTTCACTATTCCCTCATATTCCCAGTAAGGCTCTTTTCATTTAATTTACAGTATTTGGGTAACACTTGACTTAGTGTTGGCTAGCAATTCTCCATATAAAGCATACATAGCCATTCAGATTCAGAAGATGGCTTGAACTGAATTTACACATTCATTAGCACTCATGGTCACTTATTACGCCTTCCCTCAAAGGTCATTTTATTAGAAATAAGTAATTAGAGACAATTTACCTATGGCACTTTACATAATTCATTATAGGTGGTTATATTAAAATACAGCTCATACATCAATGTGAATGCTGAATAGTAATAGTTCAATTTGGTGGTCTTATGTGTTAAAAAACCCATCTTACTAGATGCAAATTCAGATGAATTATCTTTAAATGCCTCAAAATAATAAATAAGATATTTATTAGTTCTTTTAAAATTTATTTTCAAAACTGCTTATTTTCTCACATTGATAAAACTTAGCACAGATGGCACAGATGTTGCATTCAGTTGTGGATGATCTCGGATTAAGTTATTCAACCAAATTAAATGTTCTCTCTCGGTTCTGTAAAACTACCAAAAGCATAGCTCCAGTTACGGCACTCTCTATGTTCTTATGTGACTGTTTTCTAAAAAAAGTATTGTAATTAAGGGGAGTCAACACCGCTCAACATGCATTCTTAATTTGAGATGATAAAAATAAATTAAAACAAATAAAGCAAAGAGATGACAGAGAGTAAATCCAAGTGAAAGAGTCAGGTGCATTTTCATGTGTGATTCTCAAGGGCCGTTGTGGAGGGAGCCAGGATACTGCATCTGGCCGTATTTTTCGCTCTTTCAGATAAGGGCACCTTTTCAGCAGTGGAGAATGTGCAGGCTGAATGGAGCAGCCTGCAGTGAGACCAACACAGCCCCCCCACCCCCTCCTGCCTGGAAGGGATTTAATCGTAACATAAAAGCACCACTATAACCTCCAACGACAGCAGACTAAAAATAACAGCAGGACATCCTTAACTCATGTGCTGCTCAAAGCGAGACTGGAATGGGAAACGCCTCAGCACATATATCCCACATAAAGTGAGCAACACAGATGCTACAGAATGAGCCTCGGATCAGTACCGAACCCCAGTCTGTGAGCACAAATATGGCATTGCGTACCAGCTAAATGAAAAATAGATTTTCATGCTTTTCCAGATGACGGCTGTGTGCAACAGACATGCTGAGAGTCAAAGTCAAATCAACAGAGAACGGTGTTTTTAATAAAACAAAACCTCAACTGACCCCAATTTTATGATAAAATAATAATAATAATAAAACATTTCTGAAAAACCAAATTGAGTGAATGCCGTGGTAATGAAAGTTTGCCAGTTCATAACAAGGCATGGCTGTTCCACTCTTAAGCAAGTGAATCATGTCGATTAATACCCAGCCCCTATAAATGGCCAACTGTAAACCACGCACATCGTTCTGGATTGAGTTGGCCAAGCAAATAAAGAAATCATGGCCAGATTCTAAATCAGAAGGCTGTTTGTTTTGGGATATGCTAATGTTGGTTACCATGGGTCAATATTTAAACACAATGCTTCTATCTCCCCATGGTGGCATTGTTCTTAAAAAAAAAAAAATGACGTGTTTTCTACAACCTGTTCATTTCGGAGCAATAACAGGTTCAGTGTATACAGTGGACAACAGAGGCACCGCTTTTCAACAGGGGTGGGGAACTCCTGTTGTAAGGGAAGGCTGTTTTTTGATTGTTTAACTGGAATTTTTATCAGGATTGGAAATCAATAGGTAATTCAGTTGGTAAATTAGAGACCAGCAGCCCCACCAATGTTGTACACCAGGGGGCAGCGGTGTCCACAGGTGTAAATCAGATGCTGATTAAGAGACACTGTGGCCCACAATAATCAGGATTGACCATACATACCTGCTATACACCAATAAACAGGACGGAGCACCAGAGGTATAGAGAGGAAAAATGAACAAACTCAAATATTGAGGCAAACCCTGGATTGGCTGCAAAAAGTCTGAACTGCAGTTCAAACGCGACTGAGAGTTCCATTTTAAACGTTGACACCAACAGGGAGTTTCTCTCTCTTTGTTGAGGATGTGAAATAAAACAATGAAAACAAAAGTGCCAATAGAAGGGGAGAAAAATCAAAGTCAACACTTGTATTTTCATCCCTTCAACCATCTTAATCCATCCTCCTCCTAGATTTCTTTCCTGTTGAATGGCCCCACACGACAGACTAATGTTACTCCCTAGTAAGATAAAAAGGCAGACAAATTCCCTTTTGTTTGTTCTTCTCCTTAGAGTTACAAATCTCTTTAACTTGGTACATTTTTTCCAACATTCATCCCCTTCCCACCACCTAAACCTCAATCCATCCCCTCTTTCGCACCTTCTTTATAGTGCAGAAGATTTGTGAAGCTGATAGGAGGCTCGGGGCAATCACTCAGACTGCGAAAGTTTCATTTTCTGTGTATCGTACATCAATCCGGCTTGCGCTTTGTCTCCCTTTCGACGTGTACAAAAGACACACTGCCAGCCAGAGCATATTTATGATTCCAAATAAATATTCCTTCTTGAAGCAGAGCTGGGCTGGGCTGGGCTGTCTGGAACCAGTAATATGACGGTAAAGCGTCTTTATTTGTCAGGAACCGTGCAGGAGACAAACTCACAACTCTGTTTCTCCTGATTTAACCACGAAGCTCATTTGAATCTGTGGTCCCTCTGCATCACTCGCAAGTCTTTAGACACTCACGGGGCACTCCCTCACTATTGCCATGTCTACCCTGTTCCAGACAGGCTTGTATCTTCATCTGAGATTTTGCTGCTTTAGTCTTCCAAGTAGCTTAATCGGTAAAGGCGCTCGCCCGAGTGCAGGCAGGAGGAGTGTCCAGATGGGGGTGGGCACTAAAATACGCTTTGCTGAGCCAATAATAATCGGCAGGTCTAGATTGAGCAAGCATGAAAAAACGAGGATATTCGAGCGACAAGAAGTTAAAAACGAAGACGCTGAATTTGGATAACTGTTCACTAACTTCTTACTCCTTATATCCAATTTCTCATTCAGTGCTTGCTTCTTATTCAGATCTAGCTTCTTGTTTGACCGGCATAATAAATATTGCATATTCAACAGGATTAAATCGAGTTGGACAAATTATTTCTGTGCATACCTATAAAGAGGAACCTCTCCTCTTAAATGTCTATTTGTGTTTTGCCTGGCTCAACAAGGATATACACTACATGGCCAAACGTATGTGGACACCCCTTCAAATTAGTGGATTTAGCTATTTACGCCATACTCATTGCTGAAATGTGTATAAAATCGAGCACACAGCCATACCATAGAAATACAATATCATAGAAAATCAGCAGTAGAATGACCCGCACGGAAGAGCTTATTGACTTTCTAGGAGCCAACTGCAAGCCGGACCTAATCGGTGCCAGGCCTCACTAATGCTCTTTTGGCTAAATGGAATCAAGTCTCTGCAGCAATGTTCCAATATCTACTGGAAAGGTATCCCACAAGAGTGGAGGCTGTTATAGCAGCGAAGCGTGGACTAACTCCATATTAATGCCCATGATTTTACAATGAAAAGTTCAACAAGCAGGTTTCCATACACTTTTAGACATGTAGTGTACATGGGAATTTAGCCAGCAAAAGTGCCATGTGTACTGATGAACCAGCTTCTCATTCACTTGAATTCACCAAAGATGATTTTACAGGTTTAAATTTACAGAGCTTGGCCCTCATTTTTCTGCAATGCAGAGAGGGGCATCCCCTTTTCAAGATCCAGTTGCGCTTTACTTGGCTCGACGTGCATTTAAATGGTAAAGTATCCATAGAAAATCATGTACAAGATGAACCAGCTACTTATTTACTTCAATTTGTGATGCCTAAGGTAACTGTATGTGGTAAATGTTGTATTTTCAGCTCACTTTTCATAGGAGCGGACAAATACTGACCCAGTCAGTATAGAAGATTTTTAATCAATGTGAAGTATTTGTTAAAAAAACATTCTTTCAAGGTTACAAAACCAGAGTTTGCTTGTGTTTGTCTTTGTCTTGTCAGTGTTGTCCATGTCTAAGTTGTAAGTATATGTACCTATGTGCTCACAGCAGTGTACCAATACTATAATATGTCATTGTGATGTATTTATTAATACACATACATACTGCATGCACAAACAGGAGAGTGCAGTCAAATGTCCAGGTCTTTCTGCCCCTGTTATATTTCGGGATTACATAACTTAGTTCACTCAAACCACACACAATGCTGATTCACCCTTTATTGTCCGGCATACAGACAAACTGCTATTCAAGAGATGTTTTTCCAGACACTGTATCTTTTTTTAAATGAATAGACCTGACCCAGCTCTGTTCTGTTTACCTATTGCAGTTGAAAAGTACTCTTCTGACCACATCCCTCCAAACCCAGGCCCTCTGACTAACCTTACCTCTATTTCTTCCATGCCCTTTTCTTATCTTTGTGCTCAAAAACATCCTATGCAAATGCCTGATTAGAGACTGGTTTAATTCTTTACTTGGGATTTTGTTTTATTATTCAACTATTCTTTTTAATGGCTGTATTTAAATATAGCTGCTTGAAAGTATGGGAATCCCTTGTTCAATTATATATTTTATATTTATAAACATTTATTTTGATATCATATTTTTTGTTTTTTACAATGAAATCTCAATTTAATCAGAACCAGTCTATGATCTAAAATAACATATTTATTTTTAACAATTCCATATGTTAGAGGAATGTTTAGAGGAAATTGTACTTTGAAATTAGTGCAGGTGCAAAAATAAGTGAACCCCAAGTAGCATTGGTTGAATCAAGTAGTTTAGTTGAATCAGGTGGGTAAATAATTGGGTACCAAATGAACCAATAAAAGGAGCGATTCATTAGGTCAGTATGGTGTTACCCATCCAGGTGAATGCAAAACGCACCATGCCAAGAGGAAAGGAGATTGCAGAAGACTTCAGGAAGAGGGAAGTGAGAGCAGTCTGGGGAAGGCTATAAAATCATCTCAAAAACATTTGAGCTCCATCAGTCCACTGTGAGGCAATTAATTTACAAATGGGGAGCATTTGACATGATACTAATATATCAGTAGACCAGCCCAAACATAACATCCAGAGAGTTGCAGACCTCCTGTGCTGAATCTCAGGTGGCTGTGCATGGTTCAACAATCCAACAATGCCTACCACCAAAAGAAACTTATCCCAACATTCAAGCATAGTGGTGGGAGTGCCAAGATCTGGGGCTGCTTTTCCTGCCCTACACCATTAAGGGAAACATTCATTCTGAGGTATACAAAGATATTCTTGATCAGAACATCAGGCCAAGGAGCTAACGCTAGTCAAGGAGCTAAAGCTAGGCTCAAAATTGCCCTTCCAACTTCTAACTCAAAGTCCTGACCTAAATCCAATCGAGATGCTGTGGCAGGACCTGAAGCGGGCGGTTCATGCCAGACACCCCTCAAACCTCTTTTGGTTAAGTTATGAAAGGGGGATGGGCAAACATCCCTCAAAACAAATGTCAGATACAGACGGGAGACCAAATATGTTTGCATATTTTTATTTGTTTTTGTTAAATTGGAATCTAATATTAATTGAGGTTTTGATAAAGATTTTCTGATTTAAAAAATAATTCATTTACATCTGTATCTTTATTTGTATTTCTGTTGTCATCTGTACTGCTCTATTTATGCTGCCTCTGGGCCAGGTCAGCATCTTAAATGACAGTTCTACATGCCCATACCTGGTTAAATAATCATGATGATGATGTTGATATTGATATCCCCTTTTGGGAAATCACGTATAATTTAACATCTTTGCAAGCAGAACTGTGTGTTTTCTTTGAAGCTTGTAAAGGGGCTGTTTGCGTAATTTTAGGCCACTCCATAAGCCGAGATTTAGGCCTCCAACCATTTGTGTTTCTTTAGATAATTATTTTTAGTATTATCATATTTTTATATTCACTGTAAAATGGACAGAGTAAACAAACAGATTAAACTCGGTGGCAAGAAAGAGATGGAAATATAAGAAACTATAAAATACAGATATTAAAAGAGTATCTTTGGGTTAATTAGAGCTGGTAGTTTGGGGCTGAGTTATATTATTACAGTATATTCTAGAAAAAAAATATTTTGTTAACGCTATATTTACTCGCCTGCCTTTCATTATATTTATTTTGAATCTCCAAATGTAAAGATTTTTATAATTTCAAAATCAGTATGTGTGACATTTTAATAATAGTACACGGCTTTTACATAATTGATATTTGTTACACAAGTGAGTATAATTTCCTCTGAAAGTGTGCTAGTGAATAGGGACACCATTCATGACCAACAGGTAGAGAAAAGTGAAGAAAAGCGCTGTGGGTGAAGTCTGGTAACGGTCTGTAAAACAAAAAAGGAACGTTCGTTTAGGGATAGTAAACGAATCCAGGGCAAATGTAAGTGTTTCACACACATACACACTTTCATAAATGTGATTTAATGAAGTTTTTCTACTTACTACTACTAAAATCTAATTATACTCTTTACAGATTGGCACTTTAAAAATATTAAATAAAAAAAACCTGATACCAGTAAATTAGGCTCCTAACCCACATAACTCAGTACCAAGAAACCATAAAATAAATGTCTTGACTGTTGTTTTCAGAAACTTCTCACTTTTAAAGGCACCCTCTCCCCTCCACACTTTTAAAGGCACCCTCCACACAGAGCATTTCTCTCCAAAATGATTGACTTCTATCAGCTGTGTGGAATGGTAATCCTGGGCACGCCCGCAAGTGGGTGATCTGAATTCATGGACTGTGTGTGTTCAGTCCGTCGTGACCTTCAGATCACGTTTTACAAGACCGCTTCGATTTTCCTACTAGTTTCTTTAAGGCTGTGTCGTAATCTTCCACCTTCCTCAAAGGAAGAGAGAGAGTAAATGGTACAGCATTCTTTAGCTAACGCATCAATAATTAAATAACGTTCCACAGATTCTTCCAGTGTAAACAAATACTACAAATGAGTTGGTGAGTAATAATATCATCTTAAAGAATATAATTTACCACTGGTTGGCATTACACAAGGGAACATGCACAGAACAGACGAGGCCACGTCTGCCATTAATTCACCTCCTATACCCTTGAGCATAAGCGGGAAACAGAGATATCAGCACGTTGATCCCCAGCAGTAAAGCTGTACAAATGGTAATAGATTCGGACAGAAGGTATATTAAATGCTGACATGAGATGACAGGCTTCGGCTACTGTTCTCAATTCTCTATCCACCTAGCCCTGACACACCACTATTACCCATTATCAAGGAATCTATTTTCTGCCATGGCTACAGATATATCCGTGTGCAAACACAAGTGTGTTGCACATAATTTGAGCGACATATTAATTATTTCAATTGTAATAATACCAAACATTTATGTTTAAAAAAAAGACATTGCCATCTGTCATTGAACTAAAACTGTAAAGGCCAAAATCATTGTATGTTACAGCCAAAAATATGACACTACCATAGATTTTCTTTGTCATTGTTGCCAAATTGCAGCATGGGAGCAATGTGCATCCCGCCGAGGCTGGTGCAGAGCATGTAGCCCTGGATCGAATAACTAATACAGCCGCCAAAGTTATAACTTAGATGTTAAAAGCTTAAAATAAATTTGAGGCAAAGGTGATCCTGAGCCAAACGTTACTTAGAGAAACCAATTTTAAAATAACAACTCTAACGTTAGAAATATACAATGGGCAAAGGGGACCAGGGAGAATGAAGAGCCCCATCCACCCCATTGACTAGCAGCTTCCTACCTAAGAGACTAAAGTGACTTTAGAAGTGTGACAGCCAGGGGCTCAGACACCGTTGGGTGAGGGTCTGACTTGGGTGTGTGATGATGGGAGATGGAAGACGTGGCCATTCCTCATCCTTGCGATGTGGGAGGTGAGGCAGTTAATTAGATTAAGATTACAGCTCCTCAGCAGAGGACGTGCCATGGAGGTGAAGCTCAATTGTAGAAAAAAAAAGAACATAACGGTGCTTTAAGGTCTACATGGCAGAGCCGTTGTTTCTCAAGAGAGTCACTTGGAACATTCTGAACACATTCTGAAAGCAGGGACCGTCACCTTCAACAGTCTTTGCTCAGTAACAGCAACACACCATCATGGGCATCAGCTAAAGTATGATGAAGTAACCTTTGCGACAAAGTCTCAGTAAGACCATTTCGGCCAATAAGGTTTGGTCACCTTTTTCATCTCCTAATACACTCCCAGAAACTAATCACTATTTGGTCTGAAAGGGGTGATGAGGCAGGCTAAAAGCAATGCCCAACCCAATACAGCTAGGCAACCAGCCGAAGGGCAGCCAGACCAGGTGCAGTGGAGGTCTCCTGTGTATGTCGAAAAGAAAGGTCCAACGAAGCCAAGTAAGTGCTAAATTAGCATTGTTCAAAAGAACCAATGAATATTCATGACTTTTACTGATGTGGGTAACCGTGCACACTGAATTAAACGGTCATGGACCAGAACACCCACCCAATGCCAATTAATGCTTGTGAATGAATTACACCATTGAATGTTGCGCAGAGCTTATTAACGCATTGTGGATTACCACTTTAAGTAAAAGATTATAAGTCAGAAAAGTACATATGCATTGAGTAGCATGAGTTTTTGGTGCTTGGGGATTTTTCCCAGCAGAGTGGTGACGTAAGGTTGAGGGGAGGTGGGGGTAGTTACGCTGGCGCTTCAGCTTAATGAGGCGAATCTCCACACCTGCGACCCACTAACTTGGGCCTCTGACCACCGTCAGAGCAGCTGAGAGTTATTTGTACCGAGAGGAATTACTTGGAACGACACTGCCCAACTTCGTTAGGGGGATGGATTTTTTCCTCCTTTTAAGAAAGATGGGGGAAAAAGTTGCCACATTTATCCGTTTTTCATTTATTATCTCGTCTGGTGTGTGAGTGTGAGTTCGTGTGTGTGTGTGTGTGTGTGTGTGAGTGAGGGAGAAGTTTTTTTTTTTTTTAATGGAGGACTCTACCTTCATAAAATTCAATTGCTGAAACAATGAGTAAAAGATGGGATCTTGGGATGCAGCACGGAGAGTGAGTGAAGACAAAGTGAACATACATACAACATATACAGACATTGAGAAACCAATGGCTCTGCCATGCAAACAGTTAAAGTAGTATTTTTCCTTATTTATTTTTTCTTGTCAATGTTTGCATGCAGAATTTCGATATATGTGGTGAATGAGCTGCCTTGAGGTGTTTGGGAGCTTATCTGCATTCATTGTTTTGTTTTCCTTAATTTATATTTCAGTGGCTTGTTGACAACTTAATATACTCGCAAATCTTCAGATTTGCTCGAGCGATAACAGTCAAATCCCCCTTCCCTGTCCCTCATCCATAGCAACAGGCATTTTGAATGGGCAAAAAGGGCTAATCTTGCGTTATTTTCAAATGAATTTCTTGGTATTTAAATCCCAGGAAAACATGCGACCTCTGTCACATGTGCGATTGCTTTGATTTAGTCCGGCCCTGAGCGTGGCATAGAACAAGACAAAGGTCAGACATCCAGTCAGACTATTGTAAGATTAAATTTCTGCAATGAGAATGTTCGACAAAATCTATGCATTAGAAAGAAGGTGGCAGTGGATTTCAAAATTTATATCTAGAATAACAGATACATGGTGAAGTCTGTGAAGCATTTTGACTTCCGATTAGGATAATTCTCGAAGCAGGGACATGAATGGTTAAGTGCACACAAGGTCCTTGGCGATTTGCAGCCAATACGAGAACGAGGCGTATCCATGGGGGTAAAAACATTTTTTTTCTCTGCATGGAGGAAAAAGCAACCAAAATCTAGCAAGCTCTCTGCAATTAAATAAATCATATTAAATAAGCTGACTGACACCTAAGAGCGTAAACTAATTAGCCACATTGTCAGCAGCCAAAGATAAAAAGGGAAAAACTCATCACCAAGGAAACGAAAAAACCCAACTGACCCACGCGTCTTATTTATCTGAACACACATAAACAGACAGTGGTGCTCCAGGACTTCCAATTTGCTAGCTTCAAAGAAACCCAGCTCCATCTGAGACTCCTTGGTTAACTGTTTAGCTCTTTGCACTTCTGTTTATTGGTGGTATTGGTCACATGTTTCGATGTCAAGTTTGACCTGTATTGCCAGAGGCGGTTCCTGATAAACAGCACAACCGCATCATGAACAAGAATTTTGAAATTTGAAGCCAGGGCAACAGAGGTGATAGGTCAATATGGATTACTCTTGACCAGAAAGTTTCCATGCTTTGTCAAGACGAAGCCATGTCACAATGTAGCTCTCACTGTCAAGCTGAGCATTAAAGAGACCCTTGGAATTAGACTGACTGCAGGCATTGTCTTAGAAAAGAACACTGAAGCAGCACATTCTCCACATAATGGAAGGGTGTTTACAGGTGCCAGACAGCATTTATTAAGGGGGGAAATAAATCCCATCTTTTTGAGACTTCCAGTGAACGATTCTGTCCTAAAATGAAAGAGCAATTAGCTTTCTTTCTTAAAAAAATACACGTCTTAACAAGTTTGCTATTTATGCATTTTCTTTGAACAATTCACATTCACTCCCCACCTTAAATACAATACATTTAAATTATTTGGTTTGAGGGAAGAGTCGAAGAAAATGAATGCTTTGAACACTGATTGCAAAGTAAATTCCCTTCCAGTAATCATTAACTTCTCAATCCTCGCGCCCATGAAAGAACGTCAGAGATGAGTGAACGGAACTTCTGGCGTACTGGAAATGAAATTGATTCAACAATGAGCTTAACTCACTTCGACAGACCACCAGGGAGCACTGTTTGCAACATTCATACCAAGTGAAGAAAGATGCCTAGTGCAAAAGCATATTTAACTACATCATGCATTTCCTGTCTTTCACGCCTTTGTAATTAGTGAGAAATGTCACAAAATTCTAGAATCGCAGTTTGGCATTCAAATTTGTGACATATGGATAAGCTTGTTTTCGGTTGTTTTTGAGAACAATTATTCTGCTTCCATGCAGCAAAGCGTCATTTTTAATGAATGGGATATTGCATTCTGTTTATGTTACCGTGGAATAAATGCTCAACTAATACATTTTTAAACAATGCACACACAGGTGAAAAAAACATTGGATGCATGCCCAATAAGCGAGCAGTAGGTCTACATCAATGTTTCCATCTGCATTTAAGCAATAAAACTCTGCCAGTCCGAAAATAAATAGCATAGAAAACTAATTAGTAGATAGGACAGATTGGCATGGCACTCACTTTAAAATGTAAGATGGATAACATGCAACTTGCGGTCTGTATATAACAGGGCTAGCAGTTAAATTGAGGAGCAGGCCAAAGGATCAATTAAACCCCGCCCCTCCAAACACTCCCCTTTCTTTATGCTTTCTGCATATATACCAGCGTCCAATTAGCTGAATGGGTAATAAAATCAGATATTTAATGTATCCATTTCCTTACTTATTCCTTACATATTGGATGACTGGCATCCGTCATGAAAGCAAAGTATCCCAAGCCAGTTTACCCACACTAGCTAGATGATGATGAAATCTGATATGGTTGAAGGATGTGACAGAGAGCATCTCCACCAATTATTCTGTCACAGAATCACGTTAAAACCTCTGCCAGTTTACCCATGGCTAGTGCCACAAAGTGTTTGTCTGCGCACGTGTGTTTGTACTCGTTTAATGCTGAAAGTGGAGGGGGAGCAAGTATATATGAACATGATTAAATTTGATAATGGGCATCTAAAGGCTGACTATTGTGGCAATAAATTTTGTTTATATGCAGTCTGGCTCTTTTCACCGCCGTCACGCCAGGCACCATAGACAAGGCTTCCCTGACACTAATTTCCAATACCTAGTTTAAACTCGGAGCAGGGGTTTGATATTCAGGATGAATGCATGACAAGCAGAACTGATCATATGCAGATTTAATTTTTCTTTAACTGCAAATAATCTACTGTTTTGGCTCAATAAATTAGTTGGCTTAATGGCTAAAAGTATTACTTCCACATTATAAGTTTAAACTTCTAATAGAGCACTGCCTTTTAACCTCAGACAAGGCACTTAGCTTGTATCACTTCATAAAAAAAACAAGTTTTCCATCCATCCATCCATTTTCAAAACCACTTATCCTAGTGAGGGTCGCGGGGCATAAGGCGCAAGGCAGGGATACAACCAGAACGGGACACCAGGCCAACACACACACATATACACACACACACACACACACACACACACATACAGGGCAATTTAGCATGGCCAATGAACCTAACCCGCAAGTCCTGAGTGGGAGGAAACTGGAGGGCCAAGAGGAAACCGACGCAGACACGGGGAGAACTTGCAAACTCCACACAGACAGGCACCCCGAGCCAGGACTCGAACCCAGGACCCCCGGCGCTGTGAGACAGCAGCGCTAACCACCACCAGATATATAATAAATAAAAATGTATAAATTAAATTAGAAGCTTTTTAAATCAATCTGGATAAAGCATAACTAACAACACAATGTATTTATTTATTTATTAAAAGTATTAGGCAAAAACGTTTCGCCAATTAAACTAATGATAGCATAATTAACAACAAGTGCAATGGAAGAAAAATAAGTGGTCGGTTCTCGAATGTGATTGGCGTTAAATATGGCATATTTTGTCCTGTCAAAGCTTCGAGAAACACCAGCCACTGCACCATTGAACGTATTAAAAATATGATTTGCACAAATTAGCTGTTCTGACAGTTAATGGATTTGTGTCCAAGAATTGATTAGCTGATTCCCTACAGCTTATAAATCCTGTATTCCTAAAGATCTTTGCCAGTGAATTGAGTCCAAACAACCCCTTGTTTTCACCACCATTATGTAATTGTTAGTACTTATGAGCAGGCCACTTTATTTGACTTATACCAGACAAGTTTTGTTTTCTCCCACACTGGTAATTTTAGTTTCAGCCCCCAGAACCTTAGGACTTGCCCGCTCTGCCAGTATGCGCCTGGTTGGCATGATAAAGGCTTGCACAGATCTAACCCCAGCCAGGTGGTGTTGCCTCATTAAGCCCTTAATAAGCCACTAACCTCATTGCAGGAAGAGAGATGGGTTGACCCCCATGGTAGCCAACAGGTCACCTCATGCATGTACTTCTTGTGTGTGTGTGTGTGTGTGTGTGTGTGTGTGTGTGTGTGTGTGTGTGTGTGTGTGTGTGTGTGTGTGTGTGT